>JAFFST010050490.1:45399-57929 GCA_022414735.1 Noturus placidus | reverse complement strand
CTGGCACTCTGTCCAGGGTGTACCCCGCCTTGTGCCCGATGCCTCCTGGGATAGACTCCAGGTTCCCCGTGACACTGATAAAGGAGTAAGCGGTAGAAGATGGATGGATGGATGGATGGATGGAGGGACTTCATGCACCAAACATATTTCTTCAGGATTCGACTGGAACAAACCGAGTCTCCTGATGGAGGCGTGGCCTATATGTTGATCGAACTTGGATAGAAGTTAGAAGTGATTTGTGATGACGACGCCGTGCGGTCTGAATGAAGTTTAGCGAGTAGTTTGACGACTTCAATGCAAATCGAGGAAATGCAGGAATCCAGTCATTTTGACTTTTACATCTGAACTGTTTTCTTGAAGCCCAGATGTATTGTTTTTCTTCAAGACGGCGACAGAAAGCACCCGAGGCGTCACGTCTTTTGTTTCGCGACTCAGTCACAGTCCTGACCTTGGCGGATCACTTTGTGTGAACGCTTTCCCCTGATTATTTCGCAATTCAGCTCTGCCCTCTGTGTGAAGGAGAAGCTAACCGAGCTTTTAGTTTTTGATTTGCATCAGAAGCCGAGACTCACCTGTGCTGCGTTAGGGAGGACTAATGAATTCATAAAACCAAGGGACGTTTTGTCAAGTGCTGTATAATGACTGTTTGACAGGATGAAGGGTTTCTAGAGCTCGTGCTTTCTTTCTTTCTTTCATTCTTTCTCAGTCCTTCTCCTTCTGCATATTTAGTGTTTATCCAGTTTTTAAACCCTGCATGAGGTTAAATACTGTGTTCGAGCTGGGAAATATGAAAAATATTATGAAAAATCAGGATTGCGAGACTCTACTGAATGCTACAGAATGTAAATAAGCACGTTTATTATTGATCTTTTATTATTCTGGTACATTTCTAACGGGCGGCTGTGGCTCAGTTGGTAGAGCGGGTGGTCCACTAATCCACTAATCATAGGGTTGGTGGTTGGAATCCCGGCCCGGGTGATCCCATGCCGAAGTGTCCTTGGGCAAGACACTGAACCCTAAGTTGCCCCCGATGGCAAGCTAGCACCTTGCATGCAGCTCTGCTACCATTGGTGTGTGAGTGTGTCTCATTTGTAAGTCGCTTTGGATAAAAGCGTCTGCTAAATTAATAAATGTAATGTAATGGACAAACAATTATTCGATACGTTCACCATGACATTACCTTCATACGCTTCTCATGAGTGTGAGCACCGCTACGACACTCATCTAAAATCCACCAATAGGAGGGTGGGAAACTTACAGAAACGTCGAGGAAACACGCTAACGGACGGAGAGGAAAAATGTCCTTATTACGGCGTTTTTTTTCTGCACGACCTGATTTCTGGATCACGCTGACGCTGATCATGATGCTAGGAAGAGAACGTAAGAAAGTAAGAATGTACTTTCGGAGGTCTTTCGTCATCGTTAGGGGATCGTCGTCGGAGAACACATTATCGAGATTTTACTGGAAAGCGTGATGAGTTAATAATCTTAAACGTTTACTGAAATCGCACGGGTGTAGAACTAGCTCTGAGAAATCATGTCAGGTTAGCTTGTCCGGGTGGGAGAATATGACAGTATGTAAATATCAAGTGCTTCTTTAGTCGTTTTCCCATGTATGGACTTTAAGACACGCCCACATTCACATCTACAGTCATTAAAAGTGAAATGTGAAATGTGAAAACGTGTAAGCATTTTAAAGCTGGCTGTAGTTTGTATATAATAATTACACAGCTCGAGGGGTTTGATGACACCGGTCAAACGCAGACACACACCGCCATCTAGTGGCCACGGGAAGAACTACACAGCTTTCTTTCTCGCTTCAGAAATGTCGTTTTTGCTCGAACACTTTATTAGCTTCATAATGTATTTCTTTGTGTCTTTTCACAGTGAAATAAAGGTCAATTTGTCTTCTGTAAATCTCCGAGCTCAGAGCTGGAGGTGACCCGAACACCACACCACACCACCACCCCTTTACACTCCCTCCTGCTGTGTGTATTAGCATGTAAAACAAATCGATGGCCTCCAAAGCAACATCTCTCCTGGGAGGGGACAGGGAAACAATGTTCTGTGTGTGTGTGTGTGTGTGTGTGTGTGTGTGTGTGTGTGTGTGTGTGTGTGTGTGTGTGTGTGGCGGTAAGTAAATGTTCTGGTGTGTTACGAGCCCAGGAGGGACATGGGGCACGGCGATGGAGACGGAGCGGGAGCGTTAATAATTGAAACGTGTCAAAACGAAGGTCTGCAGAAGGCCGGTGGTCTTTAAGGCGAAGGATTACGCCGATTTGAGTGGGGAAACACATCTCTACGGCCTTGGAGGACAAATTAGTGCGCTAAAGAGTGAGGGGAAAGGAGAGAGTGGTGGTTAGAAAAGATACAGAGAATAGCAAGGTTGAGAGACATAGTAAGAAAATGCAAGAGGGGGTGGGGGGGGGCTGGAACTAAAATGGACTTTATGTATGTAAATATTCTAAAACTTGGTACTTAGGAATCAGATCATTAGTTGGTTTTATCAGTGGCTCAGTTTTTTTTCAGGATTTTATTGCTCTATTTCGCCCTCTAGTGGAGAAACAGAGCATTTTTCCACATTGAAAATTTGTAAGGATGTACTGTTGTTGATTGTTGTCGGTATGAGCTGCCACTCTAAAGCTGCTTGACGAGTTAAATTCATAATGAAAGATACGCCCGGATTCTAAGTATACATACATATCTCTTTCACTGTTGGATTTGTCGTTGTTGTGAGATCGCTGAGCCGATGTGGGATTTGCTGGAGGGCAAACAGAGGGAGCTTGTGAGCACCGATTTGAAGCCTAAAATGAGAAATAGGACACAAGTGCATCTTTTGGGACTGGGCCTTAGTGTTGACTGGGGGGAGAGAGAGAGAGAGAGAGAGAGAGAGAGAAGGAGAGAGAGAGAGAGAGAGAGAGGGAGAGAGATGTGGAGAGAGAGAGAGAGAGACAGAGAGAGAGAGAGACAGAGACAGAGAGAGAGAAAGAGTCTGTCTGAAGGTCAGGGAGAGGAGGCGGTGTGTCTCTGCAGAAACGATAATCAATCCGTACATTTCAAGGGGAAAAGGATCAGGACGGCTCCCTTAAAGGAAGACTGATGAGAACAAACAGACAGATCAATAATATTCATAACACAGAGTCTGAGAAAAATACAACAGTAAATAGTATTGTAATCAACAAACAAACAGAGAGAGAGAAAGACAGGGACAGAGAGAGATACAGAGAGAGAGACACACAAAGAGAGAGAGAACGAGAGATACAAAGAGAGAGAGAGAGACATAGATACAGAGAGAGAGAGATACAGAGCGAGAGATAGAGAGAGAGACAGCGAGAGAGAGAGAGAGAGACATAGATACAGAGAGAGAGAGAGATACAGAGAGAGATAGAGAGAGAGACAGCGAGAGAGAGAGAGAGACATAGATACAGAGAGAGAGACAGAGAGAGAGACAGCGAGAGAGAGAGAGAGAGAGAGAGAGAAAGAGAGAGAGAGAGAACCCTGGGAGCTCTGGAGAGATTCTGTATATAAGAGTATCGAATATTTTCCCTAACCCATCTTCACAGAGGGTTCCAATAACTCTGGACCTGACCGCAGCGTGGAGAAACCCTCCACCTCACTTTTCTTTCTCTTTGTGTCTGTGGCTCTCAGGAGGCTGCCGTCTTTACATTAGCGTGAAGAGGCCAATGCAGTCTGACAGCTACAAATGAGGCTGAGGCTGAGCCACGGCGCTGTCCATACTCTCAGTGATGCTTTAATCGCATCCAGGATAACCTGTCCTGTGTGAGACATTTCTCTCTCTCACACACACACACACACACACACACACACAGAGAGAGAAAGGGGGTTTGGGTAGGGAAGGAAGGGAGAGGGGGGAGAGAGATGGGGGGAAGAGAGAATGGGAGAGAATGGGAGGATTGAGGATTATATAGATGTGTGTCTGTGTGTGTGTGTGTGTGTGTGTGTGTGTGCTTTATAAAGGCCATGAGAGGAAGCTAGACTTATATACAGTTATAAATGTCACAACAGTCATGCTCGTATCCGCTCTGTAATATAACGCTGGAGAGAAATGAAAAACGTCTCGTCGGGGTTTATGGCCGAGCGCCGCACGATAACGAAGTCGAGATGCTTTACTCTGACACTGGTGCACTCTTCCTGAAGCTGGAGGACCACGAGGGGGTTTAAACCACAGATCTGGCTGCCTCTGCACAGAGGATAGAACAGTTCCCTTTTTTTTTTTTTGGATACTCGTATATTTGAATGTTACGCATTTATAACCGTCACAAAGTCTGATGTTGATCTTATCTACAGGAAAGTTAATCTATACAGGGGGTCGGAAACTATCGCTCACGAGCCTTATATGGCCATATACATAAAAACATTCACGAAAGCTAGTGTGTCCATTCAACTGAAACTGTCCATATGAAATGACATCATCATCGATGGCTCTTTGTCATGTATACAACAACCAATCACAATGTAGCACAACAACCTCAAATTTCATTGGACAATGTGGAGTACGAACGAACAGACGGATTTGCATATATATATATATATATATATATATATATATATATGTGTGTGTGTGTGTGTGTGTGTGTGTGTGTGTGTGTGTGTGTGTGTGTGCTATTTAAAGAAAAATACATAACTTTTTTTTGGCTTTCATGGCTCTGTTTAAGCTCTCTGCAATGTCCCTCCTGTCCACTAGAGGTCAATCACCACAGAGTTGCAATTGTGTTTCATTTCCTGTAATCACCTGTTAGGGTTAGTTAAACATGCGCTGTCTTTCTCTATCCTGATTTTGAACGTGTAGATCCGTGTGTATCGATTTCTGGAGAGTTTTTGGATTGACTCTTGTTTTGGATGTTGTTGTTGTTTACTCATCATGACGATGTGGATCTAAAGCAGAACCATTTGGGCGTGAGGAACATTTTTGCTTGATTGTGATTTCGGAGGGGAAAAAGCCACTCACGAGACAGCGTAAAGACCGTGAACTTTATGATGAAGCAGTTGAGATTTCACCACTGATCGATATGTGAATTTGAATATATACATATTTATATATAAATATATATCAATATATTACAGTACGTCCTAACGGAAAACAGAACCAGACCATAAATAAACCAGCTGGATTGAGTTTAAACCGAGTATCGTGTAATTGCTGTAAGTCCAACATGGCTGATGGGGTTACACGACAAACATTTATGTTTTGATGGAAGAGTTAGGTGGATGTACAGTCACACAATATCTCAAATAATTTAAAACAGTGACCATCAGGAGTCCTTAAACTATAACATTTCGAGCTGAACTGCTCGTGAAGCCGTAACCCTGCGTTCACTCCAGCGAGCGACAAAGCCACGGTTTTTTATCTTTCTAGGTTTTTGAACTGAGATTCGAATCCATGCAGCGATATTTGCCTCGAATAATCGCTCAGACCAATCGTACGGCACGTGTGGTCTGACGTTTCGTCAGTTCCCCGCTCACAACTCTGGTTCCTACCTGTAATCATGTCCCTGCGTTTACTGTTTAATGAGCAAAAATGGACAAAAAACTTCTAACCGTTGTTTCATCGCATGTTGTCGTACACCACGTCACGATGAACGTGTACAGAAATGTTGGGCGGCTGTGTCTCAGAGGGTAGAGCGGGTTGTCCACTAATCCACTAATCGTAGGGTTGGTGGTTCGAATCCCGGCCCGGGTGATCCCATGCCGAAGTGTCCTTGGGCAAGACACTGAACCCTAAGTTGCCCCCGATGGCAAGCTAGCACCTTGCATGCAGCTCTGCTACCATTGGTGTGTGAGTGTGTCTCATTTGTAAGTCGCTTTGGATAAAAGCGTCTGCTAAATGAATAAATGTAAATGTAATGTAAATGTAAAGAAGAAAAATTAAGCATGGAAGGAAGTAGTATCGTAGTTAATAGGGTTACCCTTGCTTTGCTAATCTGTTCTGAGGAGTCGTGATTTTCACGCTGATTTAGTGTGCTGTTCAATTTTAACAAGTTAGCTTTAAAAGCAATATAGAGCTACTACTGTTTCACATAGGAAGTAAATAAAAAGCTGGACAGGCCACGCCCACGAGTGACAACAATAGCTACGGCACAGTGGACTTGTCACGTAGCTAGTGGGTTAGACTCACAATGAGTTTATGCTCGCTAATTAGAGCATCGAGATTCGGCTGTAACCTCATACAGAGCAGATACTGACCTTTTTCCATGTAGAGTGTGTGTGTGTGTGTGTGTGTGTGTGTGTGTGTGTGTGTGCGTGTCACCACAATACCTTACTTAACGTTTCCTGGCTTTCCTTTGAACTTGTTTCAGTAAAATAGTTTACCTCATGTTAGCTAGCATGCTAGTATAATCACACAATATAACACTAACGTTAACTAGATTGCTAGCAAAACTCTAATATAAATATCTACTGGTTTTCGTTATGGAATTAAATAGTTTACAGGAAGCTAGCTAGCTTACTAGTACAAATAACTACTAGTACAGCTGCTTTATTAGCTTATTTATTCAATTCTACCCAGGTGTGTCGGGACCTTCCCTAGCAAAGTAGATGACTTTTAACGTGAAAGAAGTTAAAACCATTACTAATGTGAGCATTTAATTAGGTTAGCTAATGTAGCTAAACTATAATGTTGTGCAATAGATGAAACCAGTATTATATGCTAGGTAGTACATCAAAGAGTACATGAAGGAATGAAAAGAAACCCTGCTGGGGGAAAAAAACAACAACAAAGCAATAGAAACCATCACAAAAATTCCACTACAAATAAAATTGCAAACCATCAGCTAACCATTAAAACCATTATCAGTCCTTAATGGTTTCCACTTGACATAACTTGCCACCAATAGATGAAATACAACAGATTACCAGTAGAGACCCACAGGGGGCTTTTACAGTTTCCATTAAAACCAATACACTTTCCATTAACACCTTTACAAATTCTATGAGTTCCTGTTCAGCAAGGAATGCTAGTTTATGATTGAATCTAAGCTCCGCCCTCTATTTGTCCCATCTTTTATTTAATATTTTTAATCTAAACACAATTAAATAGTGCTTTAAAATTAAAAAAAAAATAAAAAATTTAAGTACGGAGCAGATCCAATGAACATGTGACGTCTCAGGAAGTGAGTAGTTTATACAATTGTAAAATATAACTGAACGTGACACTTGCGTCGACTCTGATGATCACAATAAAAAAACATAATAATAATAATACAGTAATGTTCATTTACAGGAATAACGTCCTGCACTGAAAGTCCAGTTATAAACCCATTCTCGGTCCCTTTAAAACTCCTCCACAGTTTCAGCACAAACACAGTTTTTGTTTTCCTCCCGTGTGTTTTACACGTCAAGTACTTCAGGAAGAACCGGGCCTCCATGCCTCGCGCTTTCTTTTGTCCATTTCTTTAAACGTTTTATTTTTCTCCCACAAATCCAGTTTGGGCCCTTTGGGTATCCGTAGGGTCGTTTGAGTCAGAGAGGGTGCTCATGGGAAAGTCCTTGTGTTCTATAGCTTCTTGATTGAGCATGACCTGCAGCACTGCTCGCTGTAGAACCTGTGGTTACACACGCCGTGTTGGAGAACCAGGTGACACCAGGTGAAGTAATCGACACACGACTGCTCTCCTGGGGAAAGATGGAAAACACACAAAGCTTATTTTATTAGCATTGTAACTTTCACAACCAAACACAATTATTAAATTCTTCCACAAATTTCTCATTTTTTCCCCCTGTGCTTGGGGGCGGAGCTATGCATTTTGCGATGTAACTACTCTAGCATGTTGATATGCAAATTATTCGAGGATTTGACACCCAGAAATGTTTATCCTGGTGGAGCCGTGATCCTGTACAACTAATTGGTTAGTGCTAGTCGTGAACAAAACTGTGGTTGTTGTGGTAATATTTTAAATTTATTCTAATATTAATAACCAAAATGATATTGCTGAAATCCCAGAATCCACCTCGTGGCAACCTGTGACGAATACGTGATTTTCGCTACCAATTAGCTAGCTATGTTCGTAATAGAAGGCATTTCATATTTGCATATAATGCATATTCATAGATGTATATATGTTTGTAATGTTAAAAAAAATATACATGCAGGTGTCTTTTGAAGATTAACTCCTGGCAATCAGTCGAGAAAAACTGATCCATGAATGGTGGTCAGGATCAGGGTCGATTGATGATTGGTTTCTTGGGAACAATGGTGATGATTGATTGGCTGTCAGGAATATTGGTGATCAATAGTGATTGGTATTCCGAAACAATAATGACTTAATGATTTCTTTTTTCCTTGGGAACAATTATTAGTGATTGGCTGACTTGAATAATGGTGAGGAGTGATTGTATTCAGGAACAATAATGATCAGTGATTGGCTGTCGGGAACAGTGGTGATCAGTGATTGGTTGTCGGTAACAGTGTTGATTAGTGATTGGCTGTCGGGAACCGTGGTAATCAGTGATTGGCTGTCGGGAACGATAGTGTTCAGTGATTGGTTGTGGAAAACCAGGTGTGTGTACCTTTAAGAGTAAATCCTGGCACCAGTCCTGGTGAAGTGCAGAAGTGTGTGTTACAGGCTCTGGAGCTGATGGGTCTGTGGTGTGTTAAACACCCTGATGAGGGTCGGCCGTGTCGGAGACACTGAACACTGCGCATCTGTACACCACCTCCACACGACACTGTACACTAATACACACACACACACACACACACACACACACACACACGCGCACACGCACACACGAACATTAACCAGATTCATTAGACTGTTCCGTTTAATGCTACGTGATGCCTCACTAAATTTGTTCGCCTCAGCCACTAGCTACTTTTTGCTCAACGTCAATGTTTCCTGGTTGCCTAGCAACAGTGTTCTCACAACCTGAATGGTGAATGTATATTATGTTAAAAGAATAACTTACTACAATTACCGTAAGTGTTGTAATTCTAACACGACGTGAACGCGCAGTAACGATTATAAAGCAGTCGGATAGGAACGCACAGAGAGATATATACAAACAGGCTGGAGTTTTCTACCTGTTGCCATGGTGATGAGTACCAGCTGAGCGCCATGACACCACTCGCTCTCCCCAGGCCCGGTGGATTGATGTGGCGCTGTAGGTCAGGACATTGTGCTTTATTACAGGCCTGCTGGAGGTCGGTGTGGAGTTTCTGGAGATTTCTACACCTCCTGATGGGGAATTCTGTAAAACCTCCATTAGAGCCTCTCTCTGCACAGCGCAGCTCTCGAGTCCTCGCACCTCCTCCGCAGGAAACGGAGCACTGGGGCAGGACGACGGCATAGAAAGACGCAGTCACTTTTTCATCACTAATTTGAAGGTTTATGTCATTGTTTTCTTCAGGTTTACGATTTCTATACCTGCCAACGTTAAGCCTCGTGTATCAATCATTTACTAACACTTTGTCTAAATAATTGATCTCTCATCATATTCACCAAATTTTCAGTACAGCTGATTTTCATTGTATGTAAACGCCCATAAATTATCGTGGTGCAGCCGTTTTAACTTTTAGCCACGCCCACAAACTCCATAAAAGGGAATGAACTCAGTGAAAATGTCAAAATGGCGTAGAAGTTGAACGATCGTTCATGGAAGGAGTCTCCAGTACGAGTGAGCGGTAAAGCTGTAACTTTCATTCTTTCTGTCATCTTCAGGAAAGAAGTTTATGCTTCCCGATAAGAGAAAGGAAAATAGAGTTGCTATGAAGTCAATTTTAAAAAAGGTACGGAATATGGTTCCGTGTGCGTACCTCTCCCCAGGCGGTGGTGATCCACTGCAGACGCTCGTTTTTAGGGCAGCGGCTCATCACGCAACTGTCCTGAGCTTTGGGCTTCAGCTGGAGCTCGCACAAGCCGTCCCGGAGAACCGAAGCACCAGCGATGTGATCAACACTGTGGCAGAACACAGTCCGTGTCTTCACACCACGTCCACATGTCTTCGAGCACTACACACACACACGCACACACACAGAGAGAAAGGAAAATAGAATGGCCAAATGCTGTGTAATCACTATATAATCCTTGTAATAAATAATTATAATTATAATGAATAATTATAATATGTCTGATTAAAAATAAATGTTGCTCATAATCTTTATGGCAATTAAATAATAATAATAATAATAATAATAATAATAATAATAATAACAATTATTATAGTAATTTATAGTATTGACATACTTCTGAGTGTCATATTGTGATTCTGCCGTTTAACCACCAGAGGGCAGCAGAAGATCTCATTTTCCCAATGCACACCCTTTAATGTGTGTGTGTGTGTGTGTGTGTGTGTGTGTGTGTGTGTGTACATACTGACCTGTGACCAGGTGCCTGTACCCCACTCCGGAGGGCAGGAGTGTGTGTTGCAAGGCTGTGTGAGAGCCAGCGCAGGTGAAGGGCACATCGAGGGCGGAGTTAACTCCTCCCTTTGGTACATCACCTTCCTGAGACATTGGATGGTGCGACTTCGCTGGCCTCCTCCACACGACACACTGCACGCACTCCATTTACCTAGTGACCAGCTAACACACACACAGAAAGCCAGAGAGTTCAGACCAATCAGAGACATTTACGAATAGAAGCAATACAAGACGAATATTTTTTTTACCAAATTCTTTTTGCTGTTATTTTCAGAAGTTTAACAGTTTGCTCGTTAGGTCCTAAACTGAGACATTCTTATGAGATGCCAATGAATTCATAAGCTTGCACTTCTGTAGATTTAGTATTAAGACGGGTCGACTCGAACATGCTCGTGCCACAGAGAAGAGTTCCTTAATGAGCAAATATCTTTATATATATCCAGGTTGGAGTTCTGAGCTGTAGTCGGATACAGCATTGCACCACCACTTCCACACAGAAAGCATGGCCATTATGGCTCTCTCAGACTCCAGGTCATGTACGTAGCCTTATCTGATTTTCTGTTGTGCTGTTCACCGTATAAATCTGACCGGATGGACCTTAGATCATTTTCCTGTTCAGGAAACCGATGTAAAATACATACATTCTTCAATTGAATGAGTTAGTTCACCGTGACTGCGCTATTTTCACCTTTTTGACACAACTACAATACCTTTTTTTTATTATTATTTACTTATTGTAATCGTCTTAATGTTGAAGTGAATATCCCGGCCAAAGATTTATGTTCGCTTGACCTTTAAAACATTTTCACTTCCGTTCAGCTACAGCTTCTATTATACTCGGCGTACCTCAAGGTTCAACTCTAGGCCCAATAAAATGTTCTCTTTTTTTTTTTTCTTTTTTTTCATGGTTTCACTGGGTTTACAGTAATTTTACTGAAATATCAAATTGCCTACAAATCATTGTGGAGACGCTGTATAGCTGTGTCTTCAACCGAAACCTGAAAATATCCCTAAATGGCAACAAGAAAAAGCCCTTCTTTACGAAAATAGAAAAAAAAAAGACGAGTGTTGTTTATATTCGGTCCTTCATGGGGCCTCTCGTTCCAAACTTCTCCACCTGTGCTAAAAATCTTGTTTTAATGATGTTCAAGACAACTCACCCTTATTCCATCTCGACATCAGTTTTCTGGTGTTATTGTTCCTGTTTCACATGAAGGCGTCACATGATCTGGCCCCATTGTACATCTGTGCTAGAACCTTTCCAATCCAGAATATGGCCTCTTCTCTTCCCGTGTAAAGATTTTTTTAAACATCCAGATGCACCCAATACTGGTCTAGACAAAAACCCCAGACATGTTCGTCCATCACGGCATTTCTAATCCAAGTTAACGGTATCTGTGAGTCTCTTGGCAATTGATGAAGGAAAGCTTTAAAATAGATCTGAGCTCTCTGAACATGAGATTAGAGCAAACCTCTTGGTCCACCAGAAAAATGGGGCGAGGACTCGGGTCGAGCTATACCGGACCAGACCGCTTGACACACGTCTTTAACAAGGGCTTTCATTTCCTTTCAAAGGAGGAACGGCTAAACTGCAATTTGCATCGGGGAAAGAAACAGAAGCCGTTGCACCATGTATCTGGGTTTTTTGTGAGGGTTTTTTTTCTCCCTCCGACCTAATCTCTTCTCGCCACATAAACAACAATGTGTCGGCCTCCCAGCAAACCGCTTTGGACTCCTGCTGTAATCTTACTGTAATATTTCTGGAACCTTCCAATAACTCGCATATTTCGAGGCATGCAATTAAACTGAAAGCATGTTTGAGTTGACGTTGACGGATCGCGGATTGCGTTTGCATTCTTCTGTACCCATTCCTCTTTGTTGGCTCGGCTACGGCTACCCGAAATAACGTGCTCAGACATGCTTGCAGAGCAATTTCCAACGGTCAGATGAAATCCAAGCTGCCGCTGGTCACCCGGTGGACGAAGGGTGAATTTTTAGTGCGTACTGGCGAACGGTTTGTGGTTTGGAAACACTTGTAAGTTTAAGAGCACTTGAACGGCTACCAAACCTCTGCAGGCCGTTCGGGTTCATCTTTATACCGTAAGATGTACGTTCAAGAGGAACTGTAATGTCACAGCATATATATATATAT
>JAFFST010050490.1:33102-41458 GCA_022414735.1 Noturus placidus | reverse complement strand
TGTGTGTGTGTGTGTGTGTGTGTGTGTGTGTGTGTGTGCGTGTGTGTGTGTGTGTGTGTGTGTGTGTGGTAATTGGTGGTGTGTGGGACTTTGGTTTGGGATTGGCAGAGAAAACTGGGCTCGTCCAATACTTACACTAATCCTGTTTACTTTGGAAGAAAAAAAAGGAAAGATGGAGAGAGAGGAGTAAAGGAGGGAGAGAGAGAGAGAGGAGTAAAGGAGGGAGAGAGAGAGAGAGAGAGAGAGAGGAGTAAAGGAGAGAGAGAGCAGGAAGTAAGATGAGAAAAGCAGAGAAAGGAAAGAGGAGAAGAGAACAGCACCAGTACTGGTTCTTACAATGGTTCTAGTAGCAACATCTGGACTAGCCAATAGATTTACTGATAGACATGGACACACACACACACACACACACACACACACACACACAAAGTTTGTAAATGAAGACGTGGTGTGTTACCTGGCCGGACACGGCTGTATGTTACAGAGCTGAGACGCCAGCGCAGGTCTGCTGTGAGGGTCACACAGTGAGGAGTTCACCTGAACATGTTCATCCTGCACACACACAGCCTTCACTAACACACGCCCTGAAACACACACACACACACACACACACACACACACACACACACACACACACACACACACACTCTCTTACCTCCTGCACATGAGGCGGAGCAGTCTGATCGGATCACTCTCCACGTGTAGTTGTGTTTTTTCTCCTGGAGAGGAAGTGTGTATTCCCACAGCACTCCCGGGTTTTTACCCTGAATGAGGATCTTTTGAGACACACACACACACACACACACACACACACACACACACACACACCCCAAATCACTTAATTACTATTTTCTTTCTTACCACTTTTAGTATCAGTGATGTTTTTAGGATTCCACCCCATATCCAGCTGTGGGACGTTTTGAGGAACTCTGGGCAGTTCCACCAGAACCTATGAAAGAACTCAGGACATTTGTGTACGTTTCTACGAGATGGTCCCTTTAAGAAACTCTGGACCTTTAGATGGCGCTTTAGGCCTGTTAGTAGATCTGCCAGAAGAACAGTTGCAGTTGTAGCATGTTTCCTCTAAACATCCCAAGTCAAGAACTTGAGCGTGTACATTTCCACCAAACTCAAATAGGTTGCACCTGAAGAAACATCTCAGGAACCCAGGAAGACCCAGAGTTTCTATGAGAACCTTATCTGGAACTCAAGGACGCTGGGGCCATTTCCACCTGTTTTAGACACTTCTCACTTTTCTGGAACTAAGACCATAATTCAGCAATTGTACTGAGTCTTAACTGGCCTCATCAAGAAAATGTGTAACACACACACACACACACACACACACACACACACACACACACACACACACACCTACACCTGAGTTAATGAGCGCGTGTGTGATGGTGAAGTTGGACAGGAGGACGGGCTGCATTTGTCCTGCTCACAAAGGTGCTTTTGATTCATCTGGGCAACAAACTGTCTCTCTCACACACACACACAGTGTTCATTCATAAACACACACACACACACACACACACACACACACACACACACACACACAAAGGGAGATTCAGTAAAAACATTAAGCACTGAAGAATCAGACTGTTAGAATAGGCGTGGTCTAATATTCAAATGGGCAGCATGATTGATAGACATCTGCCTGAGACTCCGCCTCTCAATGCTGCTCAGAGAGCAACGCTTACTAGGTTAGCTTTTTATTCACTAAGTTAGCTTTCACGCACTCATTGCTTAGCTTTCTCACCAGTTAGCTAAGACTCACAGGTAAGCTTTCACTTTTTCATTCTTATGTTAACGTTTTACTCGTTTTCTTTTGCCATGCACTCATTGGTTAGCGGAGTCAGGTTAGCTTCAAGAGTAAAAACATGATTCTTTCTAGGTTCGTTTTTTTTTTATACTTGGATAGCTTTATTTACTTGTTTTTTGTAGTCTTGCTAGCATGGCTTTCACTCACTAGCTCAGTTAGCTAGGACTCCAGGTTATGTTTTCACCACTTGGATGGTTTTATACTCTCTCTAGATTAGCTTTCGCTCCCTGGGTAACCTTTCTCTTATGAAGTTAGCACTCTTCATTCTCACTAGGTTAGCTTTTTAATCTTTCACAGTGTTAGCATTCGACAGGTTAGCATTGACTCACTGGACTAGATTTTCCCGTATTTGATTAGCTTTCTAAACTATCTTTTATCCGCCACATTAACTTTCGTTTGCTAGGTTAGCTTTTCCTCTCGGTGATTGTGAGGGTGGAGTTTTTACGCAAGCTTAATCCACTGTTAGCTCCACCCCCTTTATGTGTAAAGGAAATTAATTGTGGCGAAGCACAAAGTCCGAGTTTGATCAGCGTTATCAGGGCTAGGTGAAAAGAACAGAAATGTATTGATTTCGTTTGAACGTTCCGTTCTAACACCAGCTGCTTCATTTCCAAATTTCAGTGTGCCACTTTTAGAAAATCCCTCAGTGTTCCCGCACACGTAGGTCAGCTGGGTTCAGACGTGAGAAGACGCCCGAGTGAGAGTCGGCCACAATGACGTCTTTATCGTCTGTCCCTGTCCTCCGGATCAGGTGGGTGGTCCTCCAAAACCCTGCACTGACTCGGATTTGGGACAGAACCCGAGGAGGAAGTCCACTAGACCTGAGCCAGGGTCACGGCAGACCGCCCGAGGTTTTGGCTCAAATGGAGTGGAAAAGTCTGGAAAGAACAGGGGCTTTGTTCTATTCTTAATGTTTGGGGATTTTTTTCCCTTGTACAATTTGGCAACCTTTATCCTGAAGAGAACACAATGACCGCGTGGTCGCAAATAATAAATTATACCGAGCGAATCGAGGGACACTCGAAAGTGCAGCTGGAAATCACAGGTTTATATTAGTGCCCTTGTTCTGATGCGATATCTTTCTGTCATAACGGCTCGTTCACACGGACTTAAATGTTATGTATGTATGTGACCTGTATGGAAGGAGTCTCCAGTGTCAGCGCTTTGTACCAGTCAGAAGATTTATGACATCTTCAGCATTTTTTAATGAAGTTGTTCATTTCCCAGCAAACATATCTGAGTCTGCTTACATGTTATGGTCATGTGACCTACGAGATACCACGACAAACGCTTATAATCAAGTACGGTTGTGGCGCAGTCAGTAGAGTGGGTTGTCCACTAATCGTAGGGTTGGCGGTTCGATTCCCGGCCCACGTGACTCCACATACCAAAGTGTCCTTGGGCAAGACACTGAACCTCAAGTTGCTCCCGATGGCAAGTTAGCGCCTTGCATGCAGCTCTGCTCCCATTGGTGTGTGTGTGTGGGTGTGAATGGGTGAATGAGAACCAGTGTAAAGCGCTTTGACGTAATTCAGGACCGGCATATGTCCGTAAATCTGTCCCTGTCCGATTATAATACTTCATAATCACGTGCGTATTCATTCTGAAGAATATCCAGTGCACTCCTGACATCCCCACTGCAGTAGGTGGATAGATAGCTTAGACATTCCCAGTTGTATTACAAATGATTAGATAGCTACCATAGCATTGTCCAAGCTGAACGATTCCCCCCGCCGAGACGGACGAGAAGTAGAGATAGAGTCTACACACCTCAGTCTGCTCACGTTTAACAGGAAGCGGTCGTCGGATTATCTCCGAGCTCGCTCACAAAACACAATAACACTCTTCAGTCTGGCCGAGCAGGCACCATCAGATTAGCGGCTTAGCTTCACGCTAAAGGTGAAGCGGGATCGAATTCAGAGACAAGGTTTTACATGCACAGGCTGTACAGAGTGGGACGATAGAGGTGTGTGTGTGTGTGTGTGTGTGTGTCTGTGTGTGAGAAGAAGAAACTCTCAAACGTCTCACGTGCACAGTCGTGAGAAGAACAAGGCCGTGTGTCTGCGCTGCTGGACGAGATGCCAGTCTAGCATGTTGGACTCGAGTGACCTCGCTCCACTCGACCACAAGAAGCTCAAAACCAAAATGAATGTTTTGTCTGGACTGAACCGTTTCAGAACCTCAGCACCACGTCCGTGTTTATCCTCGTGTCCTTACAGATGTTTTAGCTCAGCACCGCCTGCGTGCAAGTTTCACTTTATTCCTCCTCACATGCTCTTTAATGCTCTTTAATAAATCGAATTGCGCCCAGGTTTTGGTAACTCCGTGCTCTCGTATAAAGATAACACACTCATTATATATTACCGTTGCTATAGAAACGATAACGCGCTAGAGCGAGATACAAACCGGTGATCTGCAGCTGCACTGCTGTCAGAGCTGCTGTTATTTTGTCATTTTTCAGTTCTCTGTGAGCTTTTTTGCCTTTTATGGAGTTCTGTGGGTGTGGCTAAAGGAAATCACTTGGTTTGGCATTTGTAAATGAATAATAAATATAAATGAATAATAAATGAAAGAAAATCTGCAAGTTTGGACATGAAAACAAGGCCCAAGTTTCACAATCGTACATATGTTGGTATGAAAAAGAAGATCGACTCACCTCAAAGATGAGCGTTTGATTGGTCGGTCCCGGGGCATACAGGCTCTCGGGTTGATTACTCGGGCGCCGATACAAGAACGTGGTCCCGGCGACGTTGAATTTTCCCGGCCAGTCCACCGTCCAATCAGAAGTCAGGAAATATGAGCCACGTTTCTGGCCTCGAACCGCCAGATAATTGCTGGAGAGCTCCACCTCCTGGACACGGATACTCCGCGCTCCGGCAGGAACCGTCACCACCGGGTAGTACTCTGGAGCAAGAAGGAAATCATCACTGCTGTTCTAGTGTTTGATCTGGCTGGGTTTGTAATGAAAGCTACAAGCCCCGCCTCTCACCCCAATTCCAACCAATCAGAGCTTTACTCCTGCTGAGTGGTGCGAGGTGTTAACGTTACCGTTGGCTCGGTGCTGTAAGTTGTACCGGCCGCTGTAGTGTTTGCAGGTTGAATTGTCTCCTTTACACACGCCGCAGACGTCCAGAGCGGCGCTGGAGTCCAAAACCTGATCACATCCCACCGACTAGAGAGGAATCGAAACACAGGCAACATATATAAATAAATAAATAAATAAAGCAAGTGGTTAAATCCAGTCTTCTGCTCATCTCAAGAGGAACAAACACACCAGAGAATGATGAAACAGAAACAGAAAGTAAAGCATCGGCAGAATGGTCACGGAAAGGAAGAAGAACAGCAGAGGGAAAGGAGAAGAGGGAGAAGAGCAGAAAAGAAGGAAATGATGATCAGGCACAGAAGAAGAAGAAGAACATGAAGTTGAGCAGCAGAGGAAGAGAAATGAGAAGAGCAAAGGAAAAGGAACTGGGAACAAAATAGGAAGACGGGAGTGACCGAAAAACAACAGACAAAAAAAAGGAACAGAGGAAGAGAAGCAGAAGTAAAGGAGAAGAGGAAAAGGGAAGAACAGGAGAAGAACGTGAACGGAGGAATAACAACAGATGAAAAGGAACTCAGGAAGAAGAATGGAGAAAGAACAGGAAGAAAAGGAGCAGATGAAGAAGAGCCGAGGAAAACGATGGAGGAAGAGTTACAGGAGAGGAAAATAAACAGAGCACGAAAAGCAGAAAAGAAGGGAATGAGGAAGAGAACAGCGGAAGGAGAGAAAAAAGGACTGTCGAAGAGAAATGGAGGAAAAAGCAGGGAAAAGAAAAACACTGAATGGAATGAAATGGAGGGAAATTCAGAGGTAAAGAATGGAAGAGGGAAAAAACATCAAGAAAACAAAGATGGAGAAGGAGGAAGAAGAAAAAGAAAAGAGGAACAGTGATTAGAGGAAGAAGAACAAAGGAGAAGAAAGATGAAAGGGAATAGAGTACAAACAGCAGAGGAAGGAAATGTGGAAGAAAATGGATGGAAAGAACGAGGGGTGAAAAGAACCGAGGAATAAAGGAACGGGGAATAAGGTCGAGATGAGGAACGGAGGATGAGGAGAACTGTATTAGGAATCAGTCCAAGTTCTTCTAACATCATCCTGTCTAGACGTACAGTAGACTATCAGCTGCTGATCTGGTCAGCGTGTTCACCTGGACATCGTTGGAATGACCCAGCGTGAACTTTCTGACCCGTACCTCACAGATCCCGTCGATACACACGTCCGGCGTGAGCTCGGAGCACGACGTGCCGTCCTTCACCTTGCTCGACATGGCGAAGAAGAACGCAAAGTCCTCTGCGATGCAGTAGAGCTTACAGATATCTTCATCTGCATAAGAGGAGGAGGAGGAGGGAAAATGAGTCACATGACCGATTTAATATCAAACTGAATGACTTAGTTGACAAGAAGGAAATATCCACGCTGACGTAATGTTTGCGTCAAGGGAGTTTAAACGGTTTCGAAATGACCTGAAATAACCTCCGAGTGACCCGACCCGGAACGGTTTTCAGCACCGCAACCGAACACGACGGAGACCGAACACGACACGACGGCGAGCATCTTCAGGGGAAAAAAGAAAAGAAACGGCGGATCATGCGGGCGGTGAATGAAGCACTTCAGACTGTCAGCTGAAAGGAAGCTTCGTAATCCATCGTTCAACGTTGTCGTGAAGAAAGCGTCCGAGAAACGAGTAAACGACAGGAAGTGAAGACAGAACTGTCCATCACACAGCGTCAACACTTTCATCAGGCGTTACCGAGGAGAACGTACTTCATTCTACCGCGTTTAATAATGTGTGTGTGGTGCTGTTCTGGGAAAACAATCATCTCCAGCATGGTGTGATGAAGGAAAGTTACTCGTACCATCCTGAAGTGCTGAAGATGTCAGCTCTGACGCTGGAGACTCCTTCCATGCGCATTACTGTACAGTACATAAGCACATTGCTCTTCACAGAAAACCCATCAATGAGCTGTCGCTATGGAAACGATAAGGTATTATTAAATGATCTAAACTTCTGCTGTTAGACAATTTAATCAGCACCTTCTGACCAATCAGAATGGAGAATTCTGTGAACTCTGGAACGTACATGCATCTCTCTGTTTGCTGTGTGTGTGTGTGTGTGTGTGTGTGTGTGTGTAACGCTTCCCTGAAGCTGCTTTAATAATCCGTCAGTGCGAGTGGCTACACGTCTAAACTCTAAATCACACTTATTACGCCTCGGGTGCAGTGAAGCGGCGCTACGGCTCAACTATTGGCACAACCTACAAATGTACTTTTCACCGAACAAGCAGGGTCGCCATGACGACGCAACGCACACAGACAACAACCTGTGCCTTGGTTTATAAACTTCACCTCACACGCTGGTAACTCTGAGTGAAACGGGCGTGGCGGTGCGGTGAACTCGTGTGTACCGTCCACTTTGGTGTAAGGTTTCCATTTATAGAACCAGCCTCGGAACGGTTTGCTGTTGTAATCGGCGCACTGCTGCGTTCTGAAATCCACGGCGTCTCGCTGACACGGCGCGGTGCTACACAGCTGGTACAGTCGACTCGAACCCTGGCAGACCTTCCCGCTGTGCTGCGGCCTTCAGGAACAAAACACAACAACACCACAGTCAACTCATTCAACTCAAGCGTCTGCTAAATGAAGAAATGTAAATATATGTAAATGTGTAAATACAATCATATACAAAATGAGAGAACTTAATATTTGAGCGTACTCCATGTTTATTCAAAAGTTTTCAAACATTGAAAAATAATAAAAGATTAAATTCATCAAAAGATTAAATTCACCCTGAAAAGGAGTACGCAGTTGAAGATGGACGGATGGATGATGAAGCTTAATATTTGGCATTTAGCGGTGAATCTGTTATTGTTTTTATTTCCGGTCTTGTGTGTATAAAATGTGCAAATATTACAGATTAAATTACTCCGTGTTTATTATTGCATAAATCGCTTTCTGTTTTTTATTTAAATTCCTGTGTCTGAAATAATTGTAAAAATAATAACTGAATTACTCAGTTAACGAATCCTTCAACCAATCAGCTGCTTCAACCAATCAGCTGCTTCAACCAATCAGCTGCTTTAACCAATCAGCTGCTTCAACCAATCAGCTGCTTTAACCAATCAGCTGCTTTAACCAATCAGCTGCTTCAACCAATCAGCTGCTTCAACCAATCAGCCAACAGATCGAATGAATTCCTCCGTATTCCATCATGGATTAACGAATTGCTCTTTCTATTCCAGTTCCTGAGTCGAAAATAAGAAAAATAATTTAATGTATAGAAGAATTAAGTATTCTTTTTCCACAATTTGAGAAAATACTTAATATTCAGCACTGCTAATTAATTATTTAATAAAAGAGATTGGATTGATTTCTCATTGGTGTAAAATTAAAAATGATTCATTATAAATGTAAAAAATAAAATAAATTCATTACTTAACAAATCAACAAATTCTTTTCTTTATTATATAATATAATAATATATTATA
>JAFFST010050490.1:14339-27143 GCA_022414735.1 Noturus placidus | reverse complement strand
GCATCGGGCACAAGCCGGGGTACACCCTGGACAGAGTGCCAGTACATCACAGGGCACAATCACATACACACTCACACACACATTCATACACTACGGACACTTTAGACACGCCCATCAGACTACCATGCATGTCTTTGGACTGGGGGAGGAAACCGGAGTACCCGGAGGAAACCCCCGACACACGGGGAGAACATGCAAACTCCGCCCACACATGGCCCTGGCAGGACTCGAACCCCGGAGGTGTGAGGCGAACGTGCTAACCACTAAGCCACCGTTGCCTAATGCCAAGTCCACCCCTGCTCGCGATTTTCACACATACAATCTGTCGTCTTGAACATAATGAGTGATAAAGGTAATAAAGGTAAGATCCTTCCTGGGTGCTATTATTTTTCTGCCTTGCTCACTCATTACTGGCGCCACCATTTTGCTGTATTAGAGAAAAACAACCGTTTATATTGAATCCCACTTCCACCAGCTCTCATCAGTATTTCTCTTTGTACCCGCGGACAATAGTCTGGTTGTTTTGGGTTTTTTTTTTTTAAATAAAAACCAATAAATAATTTAGCTCACAGTGAACCTGGATAAAGAAAACAACAGGAACTGAAGAGAAATGAAAAGCACAAATGAATGAACGTTATTGGAAATGTGAGAGTAAAGTAAAACAAATTTCTGGAATGTAATCGGACCTATAACCCACCCCTGAGGCACTCCATATTTTATGAAATTGATTTCTTTCCCTTTCATTACACAATAGTAAAAAAAAAAAAACAAATAACATCCATTATCAGTATACATGGGTCCATCCTTGTGTTCATCCTCGTGCTAAACTACATTTTTTCCAAGTGCACCTCCTCATGTTACACCTGCAAGCCCGTAACAAGTGAAATATGAAATCACGTCAGCTCAGCTTGTCAACGCGAAACAGTTTTAAGAAGATGGACTTTCATTTTTGCCCTGAAGCTATTCTAGACATTCCTAAAACAACTCCTTTTATCAGAGCGATGTGATTACGCCGGCAGCACGGAGTGATGGACCTCAGTAGCAGTTCCCTCTGAGCTCCTGACAACCTCGGAATCAGTAATCTCCTGTCAGATACACACTTCCCATCATCTCACTGGAGACGGATAAACACAAACAGAAGCCTGAAGCCTGCGGTGCTGCTGAAGCGTCACTCTCCAGTGTGAGGATGATGAAGTAATGATGCATGTGTTCATATGGTCCTGGATTCATTCTGCAGCCCGTGTGTCTAATCTAAGAGATTTTATGTGTTGGTGTTTTTTAAGTAAATCTGATTCAGACTCATTTAATCTACTTGTAATTTGTTATTTTTCTTATTTGCCCAAATAAAAGCCTGGTGAAAGCCACGCCTCTTTACTAAGATTCTCAGGCATAGAAGCCACGCCCCCTTACTCGAACTCAAACAGAGGCCACTCCCCATTTACTAGGATTCTCCAGCACCAAGGCCACACCCCATTTACTAGGACTCTGTTTGTTTGTGTGTGTGTGTGTGTGTGTGTGTGTGTGTGTGTGTGTAAACGTGACTTGTGTCCTGACTCATGTGCGATGGTGAAGGCGAGGCCCAGCCCGGTGTCTTCATTTATGGTGCAGCTGCGATATTTACTGCACATCCCACTGATGGGGGCAAAACCTTCAGGGTGGAAACAGGGGCGGAGTCAGACTGATTGACTTGTGGTGTAAATGATGCGTTAGTTTGTGTTCCTAACTGTTTACCCAGCGTGTCACATGGTTCATTCTTCCAAGAGCAGATATCGAGGCCTGTGAGGAGAACAGCATGATCGTGTCTCTTGCCATTTTTAGCCATCAGCCCCGCCTGCCACTGACAGAAACTGTTCAGGGTCTGATCAGCGTGGTGAGAGATGGAGAGACCCAGCTAAACCACAGAGAGAGAGAGAGAGAGAGAGTGAGAGAGTCATTTTTGTAATGACTATTAAAAGAATTTTATCATCAAGAGAAAAGGAATTCTCTCTCTGCTTATAAATAATTAAGTATCTGGGAAAAGCTGATATTTTTTTTTTTTGCAGAAACATCGATATAGCAGCGCATTATTAACAAAACCTTTCAAATATTTATGTTCTGTAAGGGAGACAGACAGGCAAAGAGACCGAGGGAGACAGGAAGACAGAAATGCAGAGAGGGAGACGACATATACAGACAGACAAAGAGACAGACAAAGGGAGACCAACATATATATACAGACAGACAGACAGACAGACAGGCAAAGAGACAGACAGAGCGAGACCGACATATACAGACAGACAAAGAGACAGACAGAGGGAGACCGACATATACAGACAGACAGACAGGCAAAGAGACAGACAGAGGGAGACCGACATATACAGACCTGCAAAGAGACAGACAGAGGGAGGCCGACATATACAGACAGACAGACAGGCAAAGAGACAGACAGAGGGAGACCGACATATACAGACAGGCAAAGAGACAGACAGAGGGGGACCAACATATACAGACAGACAGACAGACAGACAGACAGACTGTTTATAGCGGAGGTCTTCAACAGGGGGTCCGTGACCCCTAGGGGGTCCGTGGAGGTACTGCATGGGGGTCGTGAAAGTTTTGGTACCAGTTTGATATAACACAATTTCATACTATATATAATTAGGGGTCCCCGCTCCATCTCGCCATCAGTTTGGGGGTCCTTGGCCTGGAAAACGTTGAAGACCCCTGCTTTATAGCAAACAGCAGAAAAGTTAAAATACAGACGTTTTTCTGGAGTGTTTATCTTTAATCCGCACAAATTAAAATCATTTCTTTTTACTGCTGATCAGTGAAGCTACAAGCAGATCCACACTCTGCGTTTTTATCACCAAGCCACAGATCTCTGCTAGATATGATTAAAAGACGACGATCTTCCATCATCACAACCACAAAAACTCTAATGAACTCCATCTTACTGGCTCTTGCTCGAGCAGGAGGAGGCTGACCACCACAATGTTGATATCTGTCCCGATGGTGCCGTCTTTAAACAGGCTGGAGACCTGATTAAAACACACACACACACACACACACACACACACACAGAGGCTTTACACAACATCTTCATTCCTGCATGTGTGCGCGTGTGTATGTGAGAGAGAGAGAGAGAGAGGGGGAGATGAAGGCTGGTCTCCTCTCACCATGTTCATGATGGTGAGGATGTAGGTGGTGACGTTTTCCTGTCCGTGTGTCTCCACCATCTTCCTGTCAGCCACCACCAGAGTTTCCACATTCAGAGCTCCGACATTATTAGATGAGATCAGTGATCGTTTTACACGACCCGCAGACTCAAACTCGTCAGGCATTACGAAGTGATCCTCTGCAGGGGGCTTAGGAGTGTCTGTACTCCGGGAAAGAGAGAGAGAATGAGAGAGAGAGAGAGAGAGAGAGAGAGTGAGAGTGAGTGAGTGAGTGAGTGAGAGAGAGAGAGACAGAGAGAGAGAGTGTGTGAGAGAGTGAGTGAGTGAGTGAGAGAGAGAGAGACAGAGAGAGAGATAAATAGATAGACACATAGATAGAGCGAGAGACAATCTGCATTAAGGAAAGAGACCGAAAGAGAGAGAGAGAGAAAGAAGGAGACAACGCCAAAAAGAGAAAAGTGACAGATAGATGGAGATTGACACGCAGACATACACAGAAAGACAGACATAGAGACAGAGAGAGAAACAGACAGCTCAAGGCAGAAAGACACAGGGAGACCCACAAAGGCAGACAGACAGATACAGGAAGAAAGACTGATATAGACAGCAATAGGGATAGAAAGATGAACAGACAATTCCAAAAAGAGAAAAGTAGCCTAGCAGATAGACAGAAAGACAAACATAGACTAATAGAGAGAGACAGACAGCTAAATATAGCTAAATGTAGCTAAATATCCTACTATATAATATAGAGATGCAGACAGACAGAAAATTAACTCCTCTGCTCAGTGGTGGTTCGAGCAAACAGGAAATATTGACTTCAGCAGCTGTTTCCTTTCAACCACTGATTCATCTACTGAATGAGGAGACGGTCCCACTGAGTAGAAGTGCTGAAGATCCTCAGATCAGTGGAAGTACGTTTTTAAATCTCATGACTGGGTCGACTGAGCGCCATCACAGACCTGCTGATTATAAAGTTCTACTCTGAATTCACAGTGACTTCAAACACGCCTTCAATGTCCAGCATCTGCTCCATTTCCTGTGAGACTAATGGAGGTCTAACATGGACAGACAGACAGACAAACCAACTGAACACTGGGCAGCTATAAGGGCAGCCATAGAGTGTACAACCAGATGCAGACAGACGAGAGAGAAAGTCGGCAGACAGACAATCAGTCAGACAGAGAAACAGACAGAGTAGCAAAGTTAGAGAGAGAAAAGTGACAGACAGACAGGCAGGCAGACAGGCAGGCAGACAGACAGACAGACAGGCAGACAGACAGACAAGAAGATAGAGTGACAAAGTAAGAGAGAGAAAAGGGACAGACAGGCAGGCAGACAGACAGACAGACAGGCAAGCAGACAGACAGGTAGGCAGACAGACAGGCAGGCAGACAGACAGGCAGACAGACAGACAGGCAGACAGACAGACAGGATACTTTCCCAGTGATGTAGTAGTGATGTAATAAAGATGATTTGGGGTGAGATCAGCTTTGATAACATGTGTAGCCTTGCTTCTCCAGTGCACAGGTAAACACAGGTACTCAAACCTCAATCACGTTTATCACTCTGTATTCAACAACAGTACATTCTCTTAGCTAGTCAAAGATGCTAGTGATTCCTTCTGTAGCTGGAGCAAAATAGAAAAAGGAGAAAGTGTCCTTACATACATTGCTTGCGGCGCCCACAGAAGTGTTGCCTCTGAAACTTCCCGTGCCGGTAGTCATGACGATGGTGATGGTGGCGTTGTTGGTCTGATCTATGGGTTCTGTCCCCGTGGACACGCCGTTCTGCTGAGCGTTTGTAAATGACGTGTGGATGGTGTCCTGCGGGGGCGCTGTAGTTGTGCTCCAATGCCAAATGATTGGGTAGAGGGGTGATGAAGAACTCCTCACTCGACATCCGGATCAGACCTGACTGTAGAGAACAGAGAGAAATAAAATACAGATCAGACCTGACTAGACAGAGAGAGAGAGAGAGAGAGAGAGAGAGAGAGAGAGAGAGAGGGAGAGAGAGAGAGTGAGAGAGAGACAGAGAGTGAGAGAGAGAGTGAGAGAGAGACAGAGAGTGAGAGAGACAGAGAGAGAGAGAGAGAGAGAGAGATCTTTATTGATCCCTGAGGGAGATTGTTTTGTTTCAGACCAGACTTCGCTTTAGAGCTCAGTCAAAACACGAAATTTCAGATCAGAGTCCAGACGTAAAGATCAAAAGAGGGAGTGTCATTCCAGGCATTCCTTACTTAAATGGCTAACAAGGTAAGTCATGCGTCCATGAAGTCAAAGCAAAAACATAATGAGGCAAAATCGCTTCAATCAATCGGGAAAAATCTGTCAAAAGAGTCTGCGGTGTCCAATCGCATCAGCACACGTTTCTGCTGGTCTACTGCTGATGCTCGAGAACGTCTCGCACTTTTCATCTGAAAACTTGCTTCACTGGGAACTCGGGCTGATTGACAGCTAAAAATAATGATTTTAAAGAAATATATATCGATAACCGCTCACATCACCCCGCACCCACCTTTACCCCCACCTGTAAGACTGTTTACAGTAGGGTTGTCATGGTAACCTGTTTCTCACTGGTTTCCCACGTTTCAAAAAAAAATAAGTATTACAAATACTATAAAATGTTAAAAACATGGCGTGGACTCATCAGTGACACCAAAACAATCACTCCCTAATGAACAGCCCATGATGGTGGTTCAAGTGCGAAAGTAAACACACCCCAGTTTGTAAAAACACTTTGACTGCTATGGAGTCGTGGGTCACTGGATCAAAAAGACAACAGACCTCTTCATCCTCACCCTCGGGGCAATTACCACGGCACAGAGCTTCTGAAGCTCCCGTCAAAATGTCCAGGGTGGGGACATGAACCGCCGCGTTTACTGCATGACTGCACAGCAAATACTCAACGTAGTCATTTGATCCGAACCGAGACGGTGCGCTGAAGGAGGGGTGTGTGAATGTTGCGGCCGAACAGCCAATAGAAACTTTAATCATGTGCTTACTCCTTTTCAGGGTCACGGGGAACCTGGAGTCTATCCCAGGGAGCATCGGGCACAAGGCGGGGTACACCCTGGACAGGGTTCCAGTCCATCACAGGGCACACTCACATACACACTCACACACACATTCATACACTACGGACACTTTAGACACGCCATTCAGACTAACATGCATGTGTTTGGACTGGGGGAGGAAACCGGAGTACCCGGAGGAAACCCCCGACACACGGGGAGAACATGTAAACTCTACACACGCATGGCCCTGGTAGGACTCGAACCCCAGACCCTGGAGGTGTGAGGCGGACGTGCTAAGCACTAAGCCACCGTGCGCCCCTTATCATGTGATTTAATGTAAATAATTTAACCTTTAAATGTGCAGTTAAAATATTTTGTAATATCGAAAAAGATGTGTCTCAAACATTTCCAACGTATCTACCTCAGCACATGTTACCCATAGCGTTGTTTAAATAAATAAATAAATACATACATACATAAACTCCGCTAGGGTAAATGTTAAGGATTTCAAATTAAATAAATCAAATAAGTGGCAAATATTAACTACAACAACTGATCTTTCAAAAACCAGTTAACAGGTACTACATTAAACCTGAAACACAAGTTGTCTACTGTTGACTGTTAGCTTATGCTGTTTCGCAAACTTTATATCTAACATTATAGAGCCAATATCACAGTTAAAATTAAAGCTAATATCGTAGTTAACGTTGTACCTCACAGTACCGCTAACATGATAGCTAATGTTCGGTTTAGACTAATATAAGCTAAAATAATATTGTAAATTATATTAAAAATGAGCTTTTTAGAAAACCAAGAAACGAGCACACACACACACACTGCTGGTGTGTGGTTCGGTGTTACGGTTGTTGTATTTTAATCCACAGAACCAGAACCTCGGTGGACGGTTTCCTGGTTGGGAATAAAAGTTACATGCAAAACTCCACTGTAATTTCAATTCACTAATAATAGGGAGTTTCTGTGTATTCATCATCAAAAGCCAAGAGTGACCCTGTTATTTAAATTGGGAAAATTATACACTGCGTCTCACATGGTGTGTGTGTGTGTGTGTGAGAGAGAGAGTTAGAGAGAGAGAGAGAGAGAGAGAGACGGCGAGAGCAAATCCTTCTGTCTGTTAAGTATCAGTCATTAACCGTTAATCAGAAATACTGTTTAATTTGGCGAGCTTGCAGTAATGTATCTCATGTTTCACACGTTAGCATAAACTACAATTATGGAATGCTATGTTCAATACAGAGGGTTTCAGGAACGCGTCCGAAAACCCGGAAACAAGTTAGCATTTTAGCACGTCCGGTTCCATGGTCCCAGTGCCAGTCCATCACAGGGCACAATCACATACACACTCACACACACATTCATACACTACGGACATTTTAGACACGCCCATCAGCCTAACATGCATGTGTTTGGAATGGGGGAGGAAACCGGAGTACCCGGAGGAAACCCCCGACACACGTGGAGAACATGCAAACTCCACACACACATGGCCCTGGCGGGACTCGAACACCGGACCCTGGAGGTGTGAGGCAGACGTGCTAACCACTAAGCCACCGTGCGCCCCAGGTCCCGAAGTCCATGGGTTTTTTATTAAATACCCGAATTAAATACCTTTTTATTAAATACCTCGTGATTTTGTTAAGCTTTTACATGTCTTGAAAAGGGCGGTTGCTAACAAGTGGCTAAATGGGACTACGGAGGTTGTCAGGGGCGTTAAACGTGGCTAAATGGGACTACGGAGGTTGTCAGGGACGTTAAACGTCATCACGCCAAACAGGAAACTCGTCTACTACAGCCTCGTTGTGTTTATAATCGCGCTCTCACAAACTATTCCAATTCAAACTTTCTACAAAACTTTATCAGTTTATAGTAATCTCTAACTGTAGTGTATTTCAAATAAAGATTGAAAGAGTTGTCGTGGTGACGGTGAAGTCATGTGACCGTGGTGTAGTTCGTTTAAAGCCTGACGTTCGGTTTTTTTTACTTCTGGTGATCGTACCTACGGTTCGAAATCCATCAAAGTTGTTAGTTTGTGAAGATCTTGATGACCGAACCGTATAAGGATCATAAGCTGTCGTTGGTCACAGAGTTTATTTTCTGCGATAATCCAAACGCCAATGGAGACATCGTATTGGATTCTTGTCGAGGGAAACGGGGTGATGCTGACTACCGGGTCGGCGTACGAAAAACCTCGTCCCAGCAGCGCTCTACACCACTGATGATTGCTTTCGTAGGAGAAATCCACACAAGCTACCTGGAGAGCGTATCCACAATGTCAAATCTGACGTCTTTCCCACAACAAAACGAAAATTCTTACGCGTCAGAATGAAGACGTTACACTCATGATTTCCGCCACCTGTTTGACCAATCAGAATCCAGAATTCCTACTTTTTGTTTGGCGAATAACGGTGAAGTCCATCGTTTGTTTGGGGTTTTTTTCCTTCAATCACAGAAAACAGACCTAAATACACAGATTTTACGAGGACATCCAATCCGTTTCAGGTTCCCGTGACTTACGCTGTAATTATCTACGTATAAAAGCGTGTTTTTTTCCACGAATAAACAGTTGGAGATGTTCGTCGTTAGAAAAATTGACTTCAAGCACATCTTCGACTGAACTGTTTTTGATCTTCCTCAAACTTTACGATGCACAAACGCTAGAAAACGTGTCATTATGTCGTATCGTGTTCGTGAGAATTCATTTCTATAGAGGACGTTTTAAGTACAAACTTCGTAACCAGGGATCAAAACACGAGGGCGAGTAGTACGATAATTCCGGAGTAAATTGTAGGCGTTCATGTGGTTTCACACAGAAGTGCCAGACGTCTGAGTCGAGTTTTCCCTTCACAGGTACACGTGTACGGCCGCTTCAGATGACAGAGTCGTCGAGGGTTGACTTGCATTTAACACCAGGTTTTAATTTCACCCAAAAACCCACCGACATCAGACGCGATGGAAGCCGCGATTAGTCCTCAGTCTGACTTTGGGAGACGCTGTGGAAACCCAAACCACCGTGTTTTAGTTTTCATGTGGTCTCTGTCTGACTACACAACATCACCAGTTCTGACCATGTGTGTCTTTGGCGCTCGTATGCGAAACAATTTATTGCTTAGTCTTCGACAAGGTTGGGGGGGGGGGGGGGGGTCCATAATGAGCATGCTTTTATGATGTAAACTCAACCTACTTTCAGGGCTCGCAAACGTGACATTATATTCTAAATTAGTAAGTGCTTACATGCTGTTAGAGGCCGAGGAGAGAGCGGCGAGAAACCAGAGGCTGCTTATTATCAAGCCTTTAAGCACATCTGGATTGCAGGAGCAGCAGTCCTGCTTCTGACCACAACGACGTTCAGCATGGGAGAGGAGCATCGTGGGTCATCAGGGACTCCTTTTAACAAATGCCGCTCGCGGACGTAGAAAAATAAATAAAATAAGAGCGCTTTGAAATGGCTGGTGTTTGTAAATGAAAAGGAAATATGATGTTTGGGATGTTCCATCACTCCCACATGGATGTACTGGGGAGATCCCTGAAATTATGGAGCTCCATGTCCATCGGGATAGTTCGTATGGACCAGCTGGAGGATTTAAAATAGATGCTACACTGTTATTGGCTTTGATGTGATGAGAATGTTTAAACGAGATTTTATAACGTAAGTGAGAAGACAATATAACTCGTTACATGTAACTATAAATAGATCAAATTAAGTCGCTAAGTGAAGTCTAGCATAGCTCGGGTAATATGAATGACTTTAATCCGTAGGGAATTCGTTTAGTTCTCTTTTTCAAGTACAACGGATCTTTCGAAGGTGCCTTTACTTTTCGTGAGCCGAGACGTGACATTTATAGACGGTCGTTTAGAACAGACGGAAATAGTCTTTCGAGCCGTAGACGCCCGGTTTATATTCTCTTTGGGATAAAAGATTAACGGTGGGCCTGGAAACATCATGGATAAAAACATTTATATTTTTTTGAATTATCTGAGAAAGCAAGAACTCGGCCCGTGATGCTTTTCCTGCAGGGTGGGATCGGCGACGTGCGACAGAGGAAAACCCGACAGGGTTTGGAAGCCGCGGATTTCCGAATAACAAACCCTTAAATAGTGGAGAGAAAAGGGAGAGAGCTGGAAAGCTGATTTCGCAGCCTTTATCGCATCAGTGTGTTAGTCACCGTGTCCGTAAGAGCTCGCGAGTGCCATTGACACGTCATCCTGGTGTTCCTCAACCTCAGCTACATCACTCCAGTTTATAATATTAAACTAGAGATGTGGTTTTAATGCCCCTCATTTAGTTATTTTTGTTTGTACCTGCCCATGATATATTCTAACAGATGGATTCGGTTCTATTTTCGAAATATAACCAAGTTAATAGCGTGATTTAAACCACTGTGACCCTGACCAGGCGGTTACTAACGATGAGTGCTGACTGACGTCAAATCAAAATGGCCGCTCACAGCATGAACAGTAAACACAGCAGCATTTCTTTCCTATAAATGAGTTACTGTATAGAAACATTATAAAAACTTCCATGACATCATCATGTCCTTATTTAACCGGTTTTGTTCCCGCGCAGACATCGCGCCGCAACACAGAAACCCAGGATCACGAAACGTCTCGTGGGATCACAGAAGGGTCTCGAGACCCGTGTTATGCCTCATACATCAGTTTCTCAGATGCTCATTAGTCACCGAAGCTCTGAGAGACGCAGCACAATGCCCCGTGACAGGAGGCGATTTGGGGATCTGAAAAAAAAAGCCTCACTGTGCTGCTCAACCGCTCTGGCGTTTTCTCCAGCAGCCACTTCATCACTGTCACTCCACAATCCACCGGGGAACGGCCCCCGAAGAATTAACGCTCCACCAGGTCTTGACAGTTATGAGAGGGCTATTTGTAGCTACAAAGGAGCCTGTCAGAGACGTACTCGAGGACAGGGACAGATGTACAAATCTACAAACGGCCTCTGCTCTACCTGCGAGTCTCTGGTGATGAGTTCTACTCGTCCTGAACAGTTTAAAAGCACTCGGGGATACGTTTCAGGATGCATGACGGGTTGGTGGAGATGTGTGCTGCGTTCAATCACTGTGTGTCAATATGTTCACCAGTCGAAAATCCAACACTACGTCAGCACGCCATCAAGTGACAAACCGCTTGTAGTTCATCTCCTGTTGACATATATTAGCTTACGAATGTCACTTCTGGATAAGCATTTCTGTTTCAAATGTATTTAAGTTTGATTTACATGTCATGTGCTTGGCTTCGAGCTAGCTTGGGTTTCAAATTAGATTAGCAAAGCAAGCTAAGTGTACCAGACGCACCAAGGATCTCCGCTACTTCCCTCCGAGATGTATAATAATGTTTTTATGTGACATTTAATGAGTATGTCAAGTAGCGGAACCTTTATAGGAACTTGGGAACATTTGGAGCACTTCCACAAAAGGAAGCAGGGCTGATTTTAGTCCCTGGAGGCGGAGCTTTATGTACTGAATGTATAGAATTGGCAAAAGGTCAAGAATATCGACATTTCTTTCGGGCATGTTGTGAGATTAAAAAGAAAAGACTCTGTTGGGATAAAACCACACTGTAATTACACTGAGCATCAACCGCTAACTGAACTTTTACGAGTTCTGCAATGTGGAGAAACATTAACACTGCGTCTCGGCTCATAAACCCGGTCAGAGCCGTCAGAACATCACGAGAGCGAGCCGTTCGTGTGGAATCGTCTCGTTGACGCGGTCAGCATATGTTATCCTGAAACAGCCCAGATGTCCGTCTGTGTCGATTAGCACTCTCTCTCTCACACACACACACACACACACACACACACACACACACACACACTGACAGACCCAGTGGGAGGCAACATCACATAACTGGCCTTAAGTGGAATCCCACACGTTAACACGTCGGCCTGAAGAAGCCAATCCCATGCTGGATAAACACAGCCGAAGTGCTACAGAGACAACACATAAACACACGCACGCGTCTGTCCACACCTCATACATTCTCTCTCACACACACACACACACACACACACACACACACAGCCAGGAGGTGAGAGATGGGTCAGGGGACATCCGTAAAAAAAAAGTATATATAAAAATTACATGAAAAACTATCAAACATTTATGGGAAAAAAGTGAACAATATCCTGCATGCCTAAGTGTGCACACCCTTTTATAACTAGGGGGCGTGGCTGTGTTCAGAATGACCCAATCACATTCAAACTTCAAAAAAGTAATCAATTATCAGTAATACAGCTGTCATCACTGAAATGATTCCGATTAACCCCAAATAACGACCAGCTGTTTCTGTACGATCTTCTTCACATCTTGGTTTGATCGGAGTGCTGAAGCCGCGGTCCTCATAGAGCTTACCAAGCATGTATGGTACTTGCTGAAAGATATCGCTCAGAACATTTTCCAACACATTAGCTGTACCATGGAACACCGTGAAGACCATGGGCGTAACCACGCACTCTTTGGGGGGATCGTGACCCCCCCAATGTTGAGAGAATACCAATCTGTCCCCCCCAATATACAGGAGAAAATATTCTGTATATGTTCCGCATTAAATTTCCCTGCCAACGGATCTGTCTTTTCTTCATCTATTCTATTTATTTATTTA
>JAFFST010050480.1:28747-45295 GCA_022414735.1 Noturus placidus | reverse complement strand
CCGGCTTGCTTCAGCTGCTTTAGCAGGTCTACCTGAAATGCCAGTCGCTCCAGCGCGACGGAGATCTCCGCTTCCGAGGAAAAAAAATCCACTGCATCCATGTTGCGGTCTTTCGTTCTGTCACGTTCGCGTAATGGAGGCGGATGCAATCGCTGGATTTTTGATATTTATTGACCAACAAACAAAAACAAGAAACAAACACTAAGCTACCTAAACACTATGGCGTGAATCTAACACTAGGACTAACACGGGAAAACACGGGCATGACACAGAAACACCGAGAAACATGGAACAGGAGTCTAAACACATTTACATTTAACGAAAGACCAAGACTAAGTGCAAAACCCAGCTATATATACACCCCAGTGCTCATTAACCAAAACATGAATCAGGTGCAGAAAACCATGTGACTTGCGGTGGCTGATGGGAAATGGAGTCCAGAGTCCTTAGAATCGTGACACCTAACCTTAACCCTATAGAAAACCTATGGGGTATTATGAAGAGGAAGATGCGATATGCGATATCTCTGACAACCATATTCGAGCTGGCCAATAAGGAGATACTAGCAGCAGATGTTGACGGTCTTGGCAAACTCTCGCTTAGAACTTGTGGGAGCAGAGTGATCAGGGGAAAGCATATACTGCGTGTACCATGGCGTCCATCCCCAATGGTGCAGGAGGGGTGAGGGCGAACCACAGCAGGCAGTGTGTTGTTTCCTCGAAGGCGAACACATCCGAACCTCCTCCATATGGACTCCACCACTTGTGGATGGAGCCTCCAACCCCCAGACCTCAGCCCCTGCCTCGACAAGATGTCTGCCCGGAATGTACATTGCACTCACCGACAAGAACTTTCCCTCTGCCCAGAGAAGGATTAGTTCCGCCTGCCTGAACAGGGGGCATGAATGTAACCATCCCTGGTGGTTGATATAGGAGACCACTACTGTGTTGTCTGACACAACTAGCACATGGTGACCTCTCAACTGAGGAAGAAAGAATTTCAGTGCTAGGAATACGGCCTGCATCTCTAGGCGATTTATATGCCACTCCAGATGAGGGCCACTCCAAAGACTGCACCCCAGGCCATGAGGGACGCATCTGTCCTTACTGTCTTGCGGTAAGGAGACGCCTCTAGAGAGTGACTGGAGGCTAGAAACTGAGGGCACCTCCAAATGCTCAGAGCACGTATGAATCGCCGCGTGACACTGATTACTCTCAGAGTCTTCATCCTCGGATGAAACCACCAACTTACTCTCAGAGGTTTCATCCTCGGATGAAACCCCCGATTTTTCGGGCACCACTGAAATGGTCTTATGTGCGATAGGCCTAATGGTATGCCTTTGGCTACTGCTGCCATAAGGCCCAAGAGTCTCTCGTAGAGACTGGAGGGGATGCCCAGACCCATATTTATCTTGCTCAAAGTTGATAGAATCGATCCTACGCGTGTTGGGTATAGAAAAGCCCTCATCGTAGTAGAATCCCATATAACCCCTAGAAAAGTTGTCCTCTTCACTGGAGAAAGCATACTTTACTTGAGGTTCAACCTGAGCCCCAAGCGCCTCATATGGGCAAGAACAACATCTTGATGTTGAACCAACTGTTCCTTGGATCGTGTTAGAATTAACCAGTTGTCCAGGTAGTTTAGTACACGGATGCCCTGGAGTCACAAGGGAGCCAGAGCAGCATTCATGCACTTTGTGAAGGTGTGAAGGAATAAAGCTAGCCCGAAGGGAAGAACCCGAAATTGATATGTGTTGTCTCCAAAGGCACACCTCAGGAACTTCCTGTGACTGGGCGATATTCCTATGTGGAAATATGCATCTTTCAGATCTACCGTCACAAACAAGTCCTCGGACTGAATCTGTGGCACGATAAGTTTGAGTGTCAGCATCTTGAAACTGTATGTCCGAAGAGTACGGTTGAGATGATGCAGATATAAAATTGGTCACATACTCCCATCTTTTTTGCGGCCCAGGAAATAATGGCTGTAAAAACCTGCCTCCCTTAGGGAGGTACATATTCTATGGCCCCTTCATCCAAAAGGGAACTTACTTCCTGCACTAACACTGTGGTGAGCACACCTCTGAACCTGGAGGGTCGAGCTCTGATCTGGACCCAGTAAGCCTTTTCTATGGTAGACAGAACCCATGGAGACATGGTCTTTCGATTGATGTTAACTTGTCTACATTTCATTGGAGGGAAATCATCAAATATCTGTTACCCTTTAACAGCTCGCTGACCAGAGAAGGCTGAAAACGTGGGATGGCCTTGGCCAGGGCAAGCCCTACTAAAAAGCACTGGGGGCTAACTGCCCTGCCGTGGCACATCAGGACCATCCATTCCTTCACTGTCTGCTTTGCTTTTATGATCATTCTTAGGTCAGACCTCTTAGCAGTCTGTGGCCTCCCTGTCCTCCTGGCTTTCTGCAGGGGAAGGTGGGCCACCACACTCGCCTTCTGCACCTCTCGCACACTAGCGCTGGCCCGGGCTCCACTCATGGAGGCCCGGGTGAACTCAACACGACGTGGAAGGAACTGGCTGAATGCCGCCTTTTGCTGTTTTGCCTCGCGAAACATGTCGGTGATTGCATTAACCATGCCGCCAAACAGCCCGGAAGGTTGAACAGGGGCGTTTTTAGCAAGGAGACCTTATCTTTGTCCCCCATCCCTGAGAGGTTGAGCCACAACCAGGCTACCCACTGAATAGCCGATTTGACGGGCCATTTGTTTGGTCGCCCTGAGAGATAAATCTGTGGTGCGGCGCAGCTCTGCCACTGCCTCGGGCCCAATTCCCGCCCCAATATCGAGCTCACTCAGCAGGTCTGCTTGGTAGGCCTTCAACACTGCCATTGTACGCAGTCAGACCTGCTGTCGCATAGGCTTTGCCCACCAATGCCGAGGTGGCCTTACATGGCTTAGAAGGTAAAGTTGGCCTTGCTAAATTACCTACTGTTGATGGAGAAAGGTGGCTCGCAAGTGCCTCCTCTACCTTTGCCATCACTAAATAGCCGTGCTGCTCATTCCCCATGACGACTGAGTAATCAGACGTCGCGGGGTTATAAACACGGCTAGTGTATAGTGTTCTCGAGAAGCATGATATCTCATCATGCACTTCCGGAAAAAAGGTGAGTTTTCTGTGGTGTGAGGGATCTTTATTTTCACTGGAGAGGAAGTGCTCATCTAGCCTGCTACAAGCCACATACTCTTCCCGAGGCCAGTCTATATTCAACTTTTCAACTGCCCTAGTGATCACCTCTTTATATGCTTGAGAGCTGCTATCGGTTTTTGATGCAATGGCACCCTTTACCGACTCCTCGGATTCAGTGAGGGTGTTTTGGCTTTCCATAGGGGAAGGAAGAGTTGCGACATGATCTCCAAATTCAGGCGGAGAGTCAGACCCGGAAGACAGCAAGAGATAGAGCAGCGCTCGTCTCTGGCTCCTCTTCCAAATTCATACGAGAACCCCACGACCGTAGCCGCCTGGTTGCGTCGGCAGAGGCCGGCCGAGATCAGCAAGGCCCTGAAACCCAACTCTCTTCGGACGAGAAGAGAGTGAGCTGAGAGTGGAGCTGCCTAATTGTGAAATGTTCACAATGCTGACAGATAGACCCCTCGAGGGCTTCGCTCAAACAATTCACACAGAGGGCATGTTCGTCTCCTTCCGTGAAGAAACGGGAGCAAGGTGTAACACTCTCTGAAAATTTTCTCGGTCATTCTTTCTTTCTCTTTCTTTATTTTTTTTTTTTTAGAAAGGAATAGAAAAGTTTGATTTCAGTCTCGCTGAAGAGAATAAGGCTGGCGGCTTGGTTCACAGTCGCCATATATATATATACTGTATATATATATATATATATCATTCAATGCGCTTAATTGCCACGTCACCTGATCATGGCAGGCCGATGAGCAGAGGCATGATTTTACACAAGCTTCAGATACCGGTCATGCGCACAAGGTTGCTTCCCATACTGTTATGCTAAATGCAACGTCGAAGTTCCCTTTGAAAGGGAACATGTATAAGCACACACATAGAAACAGACAAACAAATACAAACACATTCACTCACACACACACAATGTCTCACACTCTACATAAATATATTTTGCGATAAAGAGCTAACATGTTCACATTTGTCATGTGTTTAGATTTCTGTGATCTGACTCTGGATCCCAACACAGTAAATTATAACCTCATTCTGTCTGAGAAGAACAGAGCGGTGACGTGCAGTTGGAGAAAGCAGCCGTACACTGATCATCCAGAGAGATTTGACTCCTACTATCAGGTGTTGAGTAAGGAGAGTGTGTGTGGACGCTGTTACTGGGACGTGGAGTGGAGCGGTGGTGTGTACATATCAGTCTCATATAAAGATATCAGCAGGAAAGGACGGGGTAATGAGTGTTGGTTTGGAGGCAACAATCAGTCCTGGAGTCTGTGCTGCTGTTCTTCTTCTCCTCTCACTTTTTGTCACAACAACATTGAGACTGATCTCGGAGTTCCATCACCCTCCAGAATAGGAGTGTATGTGGATCACAGTGCAGGAATTCTGTCCTTCTACAGCGTCTCTGACACGATGAAGCTCCTCTACAAAGTCCACACCACATTCACTCAGCCTCTATACGCTGGATTTAAGCCCTACTGGGATTATATCTCTGAATCAGGAACAACTGTGAGGTTGTGTGGTCCAACACAATAGAGATTTGAGGTGTTTTATGGTCAGTAATTTGTCAGTAAATAAAACTCCATGCACATTTCCTCATTGATCCACAACTGTGAAATAAATGTTTATATTAAATCAGTAAAAACACTAAAGATTAAAACGCTGCATTATGAAAGTGTAAGATCTGAATGTATCCCCAATGACGTATAAAAGTTCTATTGATTTCTGAAATTAGTGAGGTGAAATGCCTAAACTCTCTGTAAAGTCTGTATTTATCGGGTTTTATGTCTGGAAATGTGATCATTGGTAATATGGTAATGTTTTGTTTAAACTTTTTACAGACTCTAATAACCGCTTAATAAATGTGCCCCCTGCCTTATTTTAAATGAATAATAATTAATTCCACAATTCTGAAAGAAATACAAATAAAAACGTTCATTTTGTTTCACAGTAACTGGTCTCATAAACAAAAACATTATTCTAATTAACATGAATACATGAACTAAATTCTGAAGATTAAAGTAAGATTATTAAATTATTGAATATTATTAATTCATATTAACATTGACTGAATTCTAAAAAACCTCCTGTTACTCTCACATTCACTCACCACAAACAAAAACATTTCTACTCCATCACTGAACATCAAACTGGTAATATATAGGGCTAATATAATTTTTTTTTTATGAGATTAACTCATACTAACTTTAACTGGATATGAAATATGCTACTCTACAAATATTGTTTTCTGTGCAATATATACTACGTTTTTTTTCAACTCATCTTCATTTAAATCTTTCAACGGTGTACTGGCCCTTTAATTCAGACCCGACGCCAAACGCCCGCTTCACTGCTGCTCACTTCCAGTGTAAAATTTGATCAGTGCAGAGATTAAAGAGATCACAAACTGCAGGTTTATCGTCATTCAACACGAGAGACATCTTTACACACAGCACCAAATCCATGTGGTTTCCCCGCCCTCTTTTGATTGACAGGATATAATCCGCCCTGATCATCAGATGTTTTTTCATAAAAAACCGCGTTTATCATCTATCGGCCAATAGCCCTTCATTCACTTCAACATTATTATTATTATGAATTAAAAAGTACATCCTGAAACTGAGTAAAACAGTGAAGTTAGAACCTGAGGATCTTGAGGAGCTGCTCGTGAGACTCACCCTCCATGAGAGAAATGTTCAGCGAGCTATTGCCGGCCGCCTGCTGCAGCTGGGTCGCCATCTTTCTGCACATTGCATGAATCTGCTCGTGTAGGAGCTCATTCTGCCTCTGCAAGTCTCGACAGCGCGACTCCATCTTAGTCTGGTCCTCCTGAGAGACAGAAAGCACAGACCATCACAGCAGTTTTTAAAAGAAATGAGTAACAGAATGGTATTAGAAGTCAAGTCAGTAGTACGGTCCTATATACAGTATATATAAACTATGTCAGGTAACTAAACTTCCTGTGAGGTACTGCTGGAACAACATACTCTGAGGATCTTCTGCTCCTCCCATGATACTCGGGCCTCAAGCAGCTGTGCTCTGACCGTTTTTTTAGCTTGCCTTCAAGCTGCTGGCGGAGATCTGAGCGTTGGGCCTGGGCATTGGCTGCCTGCAGGGCCTCCAGGTCGGCTGCGTGGAACAGCAGCACCTGTTCGTACTTGTCCTGGGCATCAGTGGCGAGATGTGCCTGCTACTGGCTAACCAGCATGGACTGCTGCACTTGTTCGGTTACCTTTAAGATGAACCGCAAATCAGCACTGATCACAGAGAAAAAATATACAAAACACTGACGTGTATACCTCTTACGGAAATACCTCAGTTACTAAAAATGAAGTTTCATGTACCTGCCCTAAAACATTACAGCTGTGGGCAGATGTGATATGCCAGATTATACACAAGTTACAGATCTGTTTCTCTTTCTCCAGGGCCTCCTCCAGGCTGAGGCACATGGCTCTGTACTGCTCTTCTGCTCCGAGCATCGTTCAGACGCGTCCGCAGTTCATCTACATCCTCTACACCACCCTGCGGCCCTGTGCCAGGCGTGGAGGGAGACAAAAAACGCATTTTAAAAAATATTTAATTACTCAGTTATTTAAAGCCAAAAGTCCAAAGTTCATGAATAAATGGTGGAAGCGTGTTACCCGTGAGTGCTGGGTGAGGAAACCCTCATTAAACCTCCAAAAGGTCCAAAAGAGGAGCGTCAAATTAGACAACGCAACCTACTGAGACAGAACTTACGTTGTTAAGTGCGCCCTAGCGTGTGTCTCTGCTCCACCTCATGCTCCAGCTTCTGCAGCTGGGAAATCTCTCGCTCCTGTTTCTCCACCTGTGCCGTGAGTTCCTGACTTCAAACGCTCTAACGTGCCCTGAGAGAACACACACACCTCAACACACAGCATCCGTGTCAGGTGTCAGCTGTACGTCTGACGACGTTGAGGGCTTTCGGTACTTGGATGGATTTCAGACTGGTGAACAGGAGGTTCTGGTTCCTCTGCTGAGAGAGGATCGACTAATTCTCCTGGCTCATACTGGACTCCACCATCTTCAGCAGGTCTCTCTCCTTGCGCAGGCCCTCTGTTCTCGCCTGAAGTGGTCAAAACATCATGAGGACCAACTGCCAAGCACAGTTTACTTTATTCTTCGTTATTACTCGAGCAAACAAATACTGGGAAAGGCAAAAGCAAGACTACAAAGATGACGAGAAAACGTATGGCCGCACAAACACACTCACTTTGACCATGGACAGTTTCTCATTTCTCACTCACAGTCGTGTGTGAGAGCGTGGACCGTCTGCTCGCTTTTCTCCCCAGAGGCAGCCTGCTTCTGAGCCTTCTCCCTTAGAGTGGCAATCTCCTTACGGTAACCTTCCACATTATCATGCAGCATTTCATATCTGGCATGCACACACACACACACCACTTTTCAATACGTCTGTAATAAAATACACTGTGGTGCAGTTAAATGTGTTTGGAGGCCGGAGCGCTCACCGTTTAGAGGCAAACTCCAGCTTAGTGGAAACTGTGGCGTTCAGGGATCTCAGCTCAGACACCTGCTCCTGCAGCTTCTCACACTGCTCGGTCAGAGCCTTCTCGCTTTCAGCCTTCATCTTATATCGTCCAAACACCTCTTGGAGCTACACAAACACACACCTTCGAAAGTTATTAAAGCATGCCTAATTGAGTCTGTTATTTCAGAGTTACTGCAATGTGCATAAATAAACATCGGTATATCTAACCAGCTAATCCGTACCATGCCTCGTCACATTTTGTACAGCAATCACCTGACCTCTAGGGCGCACTCTGTATTAGCTGGTTTGCACGGTCTCACCTGTTTCAGGGCAGCCTTGGCCTCCACCGTCTCCGTGGACTCTACTGCTTTGGCGGCAATGGGGCCAGTGGGCGTGGCCGAGGTGGGAGTGGCTGCAGGGAAGCAACAGGAGGTGGAAGTGAGGGAGAACTCCTCTAACAAAGTGCCAAGGGGTCCACTCATTATGTTAATGTAAAAATAGTCTGAATTCTAAAAAGGGAAGAAGTAGTAGTAGTTTGTGTGACACTGCGTTCACCTTGCTGAGGGAAGCTGACCCCTGTAGCCTGGGCAAGCTGGACATGACACATGTCTCGCTGGTGCACGATGGATTCAAACTGCGGCATCTGGCATGCACGCTGCTCTCGGAGCTGCTCCAGCTCGATCAAGGCCTTCTCCAAACTAATCTGTAGCTCTGTCTGTCTGCAAATGCACACACAATAGTGTCTTGGGTTCTTCACAGGATAGAGCGAACAATGAAGAAACTTGAAGTAACCCTGCTCTCCTGAACCACCCCACCCCATACAAAAAGCAGTGAGCCGCTCACTTGGTGCTCTCAGCCTCCATCTCCCCTCTCTCTTGCATGTCTACGAGCTCACACAGGGCCACCAGGAGGTGGCTGGTTCTGCTGCTGTAGCCCCGCAATGCTGCGGAACGTGACCAGGTGCTGTAAGATTACCTCAGGCGCACTGCTCACGTCCGCCGAGCTCATGTCTTTCTCGTCACGGACCACGTGGTTCCCATGCGCCTCCTCCAGTCGATCAGTAACACCTGAACCTGAGAACAGATCATACCCTCGGGTTTTAGTTCAGTAGAAAGGACATTCTGGCAGAGCTCCAAAAATACAAACAAATGAGATTTAAAAATATACGTGGACAACATGGTGCCATTTACTCCCATTTGGCACCTTAATTTCGGTCAAATTGAACGCCATCTTGATTGTGTTTGCGCAATCAAAACTGGAACCATAAAGACCTGTACCAAACAACCTGCCCCCAAGAAAAAGCCTCACTTGGTGAGCCATGTCATGCAGCTGCAACTCAAACCTCTGATTGTCTCTCTCCAGCTAGGAGGCATGCTTAATGGCTTTGTCGGCCTCCTGCAGGCGCTGTACCTCCTGCCACACTAAAACACCGGATTACGCAACGCTAACTGAAGTCTATTTGAAAAGTTAAACCAAAGCTGGTACATGTTGTGGATGAAGGCAGCTCCTTCTCCTAGCACTACTCTCTGGCAAGCACATACAACATCACTAGAACAACTGCATGATGCTAGTTCACGTCGGACATGTCTCATTCCTTACCTGCACAGCATGCTCCAGCTTGGCAGACAGACTGGCCACGGATATCTGCACACGCTCCAGCTCCTTCTTCTGCCTCCTCAGTATGGACGCTTTAGCCTCTACCTCCTGCACAATGTAATCCAGGTATTTGTTCACACCTTTGTTCTCCACCTTCTCCAGCTGCTCCTGGGACTCTACGTACACCGTGTAGATCTGCAGAGCAAGCATGTGGAAACACGTTTAACTGCGACGCACGCGCAGCCCTTGGAAAACCAGCACCACTCGATTTCCCGTTGTCGGTCTGCCCTATTAAATACCAGTCCCTGGGTGAAGTACCTCGGTGAGCTTCATGCCCGGCCTGATCTTGGTGACAGCCACCGCAGTGGGAGACATCGTGCTGAGCTGTTCGTCTGGGAGAACCGGTGCAGACGTGGTGCCAGCTGTCAAAAGAAAGAATAAGCGACTTTATGTGTTTATTATTTAGGGGAGGGAAGTCGCCGACTTCGCAGTGCTGCTGAAATCTTCATGTGGTGTGTGACAGAAGTTCATTGGCATTGTCCAGTTCTTTCTCCAGGATGCTAACACGCTCCATGAGCTCGGCCACGTCCTTCATTTTGCGGCTCTCCGCCTCAGCCAGCTGCTTCTCCATAGCTTTGTGAGCCATCCACAAAACATTCCACAACATGTTTAATAAACATAACGTGTACACATCTGTACCGATTATTACATACATTTCACTCCTACACCTGCACTGGGATCAGAAATAGCTTTTTTTTAATTTAATAATAATTATTTTATTTTAGCTGTGGATTTTACATTTACATTTATTACATTTACATTTATTCATTTAGCAGACGCTTTTATTCAAAGCGACTTACAAGTGCACACTCATACACCAATGGTAGCAGAGCTTCCATGCAAGGTGCTAGCTTGCCATCGGGGGCAACTTAGGGTTCAGTGTCTTGCCCAAGGACACTTCGGCATGGGATCACCCGGGCCGGGATTCGAACCACCAACCCCACGATTAGTGGATTAGTGGACAACCCGCTCTACCGACTGAGCCACAACCGCCAATTTTACTCATAGCCAACTGAGTAAAAACGCTGATCTAAACGGTTCCTGATTGAGCTGATTCTGGAGCTGTAATGTCATGGTGTGTGCATGTTAACACTAGACACGAAACACATCTCACCCTCTCCCGCCTCCTTCTGCAGCTTGTGCTGCTCTTCTAGGGCCCGCACCGTCATTTCTCATCATCTTTGTTCAGGCTGCATTTGAGCTCTAGAACTTCACTGCCTTTCTGCCGTGACAGAGAGAGAAGCTCCTCACTTTTAATCTTCACTTCCTCACTCAGCCAGGTCACCTGGGCCTGGAGAAGATCCTTCTCCTGCTCCAGCCGTTTCTCTTTGTACTGTGGACACATGGTTAGCTGCAGTGGGCTTTTCCCTCACCAAATACTCAGCTGTTTACACTTAAGACATCCGACACGAGCTAACGACACGATGCAAGCATAATGGGTATCGACAGCAAAGCTCTAGAATGCCAACTAGTGGTGGAGTTCTTTCCCAAAGCCTCAGTGTCTTCTCAGGATGTACCTTGACTTAGACTTCCAACGCCTCCAGGTGGTCTACCTTTAACTGCAGCTGCATGTTTGTAGCTCTGTACATTCACAAGTTCTAGACCACCTACAGTTTCACAGCACAGCTGGTGATTCCATGAACAAACAGTGTCCCGTTTACCGCTCTGGCCCTCTACCTCCCGCGCCGTCTGTTCCAACGTGCGCACCAGACCTTGCTTCTCAGCCTCCAGTTCTTCCTTTAACTCGGAGAGCTCCTTCTGCACGCGAGTACACATCATGTCCGAGGAGACAAACCCATGGACTCCATACATTTTAAGAAATCGTGCTGTTAATAACAGTAATAATAATAATAATAATAATAATAATAATAATAATAATAATAATAATAATTTACCTGCTTGGACTCCAGCTTGGTGTACGAGGATTCATGCTCCTTGTTTCTTTCACACAGAGATGTCACCTTTTCATCTATAAAACAGCAGGATCAGCTTGAGGAATCTGCTTACAATCCAGAAGTTATATTATACACAGGGCTGGATGTTAACTGGGACACAATAAGGTGCATGATACTGCTCCTGTTAGGACCAGGGGTGCGTTTTGTTTAACACGGCACAAAGATTTACAAGTGCTTACTGAGTGATGTGAAGTCTTCCTGCAGTTTCTGATAGTCTTTAGTTAACGACAGACACTGATCCTGGAGAACTCTCCTTGAGAGCTCTCTCTTCAGCAGCTCGGGCTGAAGCACTGCCTTGACCTTGACCCGGCTTATTACACACTCCAAACTAGATCCGAGGGTCTAGACCTGAGGTTTTCATTTGTTAAATAACTATTTGTTCAGTTTTAGTCTCGGATTACGCAGACCATCCGCCGTGCTCTGCATACTCCTCATCTGCGGATGAGCTGTTGCTATAGCGACAAGAATGCATTCGTTTATCAGCACAGCTCGAAGAGTAGTTCCAGTTCTAAGACGAACGATATATTTATACTGATGTGCTTGCTGTAGAAACGAGTATTAGAACGACATGACAAACCGAATTATTGACTCTAGCCTATCATTTGATGCTCATGTAGATAATATTACTAAGATAGCCATCTTTCATCTCAGAAATATTTCTAAGATAAGAAATATAATGTCACTACATGATGCAGAAATTTTAGTTCATGCTTTCGTCACCTCTAGACTAGATTATTGTAATGCCGTACTGTCTGGATGTTCCAGTAGAAACATAAAGAAACTTCAACTAGTCCAGAATGCAGCTGCTAGAGTCCTCACTAGACCCAGAAGATACGCCCACATCACTCCGATCTTATCCACACTGCATTGGCTCCCAGTGAAATCTCACATTGATTATAAAATACTATTATTAACTTATAAAGCACTAAACGGTCTCACACCACAGTATCTAAGCAACCTTTTGGTTTTCTATGATCTGCCACGCCTACATAGATTAAAAGGTGCAGGTTATTTGACAGTACCCTGAATAGTGAAGGCTACACATGATTTTATGGATATATTAGAGATCCTGATCCTTTCTATTCTACGAACCTGCCTGATCCGTTTCGGATGTCCTATCTCTGGATGGAGCTCTCATCTACTCCAATTCCAGACTGCTGGGACTACGGCTGATTCTAAGACCATACAGACTTCATATGTATCCATAATGAAATGTTTTCACACTACCTGTTGTGATCCAGATGAAAATGGGTTCCCTTCTGAGTCTGGTTCCTCTCAAACTTTCTTCCTCTTAAACATCTCAGGGAGTTTTTCTTGCCACCGTCGCCACCGGCTCGCTCAGTTGGCATAAATTCACACTTTTAATATCTATATACTGTGTTGATATTTCACCTCCAGGGTCCGGGATTCGAGTCCCGCCACGGCCATGTGTGTGGAGTTTGCATGTTCTCCCCGTGTGTCAGTGGTTTCCTCCGGGTACTCCGGTTTCCTCCCCAGTCCAAAGACATGCATGGTAGGCTGATTGGCGTGTCTAAAGTGTCCGTAGTGTATGAATGTGTGTGTGAGTGTGTGTGTGATTGTGCCCTGTGATGGACTGGCACTCTGTCCAGGGTGTACCCTGCCTTGTGCCCGATGCCTCCTGGGATAGACTCCAGGTTCCCCCGTGACCATGAAAAGGAGTAAGCGGTTGAAGATGGATGGATGGATGGATGTGTTGATATTTCTGTAAAGCTGCATTGAGACAATGTCTACTGTAAAAAGCGCTATACAAATAAAAATTTAATTGTTTGTTGTTTTTTGTTTCCCTTTTTCTTTTGGTTTAGGCTGTGATTTGTTTGTTGGGGCCGGGTATGGTGGGGTTGTTGGATGGGGTGTTTTAATATGTCAAAAGTGATTTTCCAATAAAAATTCTATGATTTAATTTATTTTTACCATCCGGTTAACGTAGGAATTACTTTTATGTGAAATTGTATTTTGTTCGTTGTATGATGTAGCTGTAATATGATGCATTATTCTCATCTTCTAACTGTAAATATTAGTTTTATATAATGTACATTAACCAAAAATATAATAATACAGAGTAATCTAACCCATAAACATTTATATTTATTTATTTAGCAGACACTTTTATCCAAAGTGACTGTAAATAATTTACACGTATCTTTACAGCAAAATATTGGCAGCAGTGTTTCCAGGCATTTACTGTAATTGTACGGTTTTGATAATGTTCTCCCATTTTACAGATGTATTGTAATTTCACAGTAAATTCAGCAGCATCATTCATTCTTTAAATCTACAGTAAGCACTTTATCTAGATCAAGGTTGAGGTAAATCCAGAGCCTATCCCTGGTGTGAAGAAGGAATACACCCTGAATACTATTAATACACCTGAGAATCTATTTTTTTTTTAAACTATATGGTTGTTGTTAAAACATTACGATGGTTAATCTCACAGAGGAAGTCAAAATATGACACCAAATTGTGAATATATTCATTTCGTTTTACCGATTTGTGCATTGATTTAAAATATTCATATAACACACTAACATGTGTATGTAGTATGTATATACAGTTGCATCAATGTTGTTGAAAAAAAAATCCAGTAATATTTGAGGATTAATGTGGTCAAATAGCCTTTACCTGCCTTATTAACACACCATGGTTAAAGAGCAAGTTGCGGTTGTTTTTAATTAATATTTAAGTTCGTAAACTTGTAAATTAGTCAATCACTAATGTCATCTTTATGACTTTCAGATAGAACAAGAGACAGGACAACTCAACAATGGGTCAATGTTCTAGCAGCAATATGATCATAAGTGTGTTGATATAGAAAATCCACTGCAAATAAGTCCATCCATCCATCCTCTACCGCTTACTCTTTTATCAGGGTCACGGGGAACCTGGAGTCTATCCCAGGGAGCATCAGGCACAAGGCGGGGTACACCCTGGACAGGGTGCCAGACTGCAAATAAGTGACAAGTAAAATTAAATTAAATGAATCTTATTGTCTGAGTAAATTTTATATTTGTATTTTCTCAAATAACGAAAAAAAGTTATCAACTTTGTTTACATCTCACGTTTAAATTGTTTCTCACGTGCACGCGCTACGCCACCGTGTCCCTTTAGGGGCGCTGTACTGCTACAGCCGAGCAGAGGGTTTATAAACACGTTGTTTCCAGCGCGCGCATAACGGTCGTCACTGATCTCCAGACAACTCCAAGCTCCAAGCGCATGCGCGAGGGGAAATCACGTGCTAACAGGTTTAATTACTACGGGTTGCATTTAATATCAATTTGACATTAAGCTTAGTTCACGATTTCCTTAGAAAGCTATTAGCCTTTTTCCTAATATGGATCTTGTATTTGCTCCCAAACATATTCTTCAGGTCAGATTAAAACGCACGCTTCAACTGATGCTTGTCGTTGCTTTTATTGCGTTCCTTCACAACGTAAAACACCGTCAAACACCTTCACAACTTCAAACACCTTCACAACTGAAATCAAATACATAATAAATTCTCACATGAACATATTGTGCTATTACATTACAAACATGAAACACACCGTGTGCGCCTTCCGAGCAGAAATCTAGGAGCTGCTGTAACGCTTTACTGTTTAATTATCGCCTTCTTTAGCACCTAACTCAGTGTACAGCGTAGCACCAAAAAACTGCATGCTCATTTTGCACTGCTATTGGTTGGGCTAATCACATGACCACAGTAACTTAAATTAAATTAGTCATCTCAGGCTGCCCTCAAATTACGACCCAGTTGGAGGTGTACTACAGGGAAAAAAATACCATTGCAGAATTAGAAGAGTATCAGGAAGCAGCATATTAAGATAAGGTGGTTATGTAGAAATATAGAAGATTTTTTTTATTTAGTCTCAGTGTGCATACACCCCTAAGTGAAAATGTCCAAATTGGGCCCAAAGTGTCAATATTGTGTGGCCACCATTATCATCACCGTCCTCAAACGGAAGGTGGAGGAGCACAAGGTCTCCAACATCCACCAGCTCCGTGATGTCGTCATGGAGGAGTGGAAGAGGACTCCAGTGGCAACCTGTGAAGCTCTGGTGAACTCCATGCTCAAGAGGGTTAAGGCAGTGCTGGAAAATAATGGCGTCCACACAAAATATTTACACTTTGGGCCCAATTTGTACATTTTCACTTAGGGGTGTACTCACTTTTGTTGCCAGCGGTTTAGACATTAATGTGTGTGTGTTGAGTTATTTTGAGGGGACAGTAAATTTACACTGTTACACAAGCTGTACACTCACTACTTTACATTGTAGCACAGTGTCATTTCTTCAGTGTTGTCACATGAAAAGATATCATCACATATTTACACACATGTGAGGGGTGTACTAACTTTTATTAGACTTTTTAATGTCTTTTTACTGATCAGGCGGGAAGGAGCTGAATTAATTAAGGACCATGATGCATGCTTTTATTCGAGAGCTGAGAGTCTAGAGATTAGCACTTATTTCCTGAGGCTTAGACCAGTTTATTTTATTTTAGTCAGACTGTATTTGAAATGACACTGACCACCATATTTTATATAAATGTTTTTAACGAATACTAAAACAATAAATATAATCATAAATGTCCTAGGTTGTCATATAGCAGCTGTGCATACACAGTTTTGTAAGCGAACTGTGCATATGCAGGTTTCATTGGACAGAATGTGATTTAACAATATAAGTTTTGATTGTGCATCTACTTCTGCACATTAGGAAACCCTAGTTAAAAACGTGTAATAGCTGATAGTGTAAATCTTTCTGGATGACCATCTATTGATGTTTTCTTCATCAGAAGTAAGATGACTGAAGAATCTAAGTGTGTGCATTAAGTGTTTTGTGTTTGTTTAAAGTTGTCATTTGGGGTAATAAAACGCAAAGGAGCAGCGGCTCTACTCTGAGTTCCTCTCGGATAGCCGAGCTTCTCACCCTATCCCTAAGGGAGAGGCCAGCCACCCTCCTGAAAAAACCCATTTCGGCCGCTTGTACCCGCGATCTAGTTCTTTCGGTCATTACCCAACCTTAATGACCATAGGTGAGGGTAGGAACGAAAATTACCCGGTAGATCGAGAGTTTTGCCTTCTGGCTTAACTCTCTTTTCGTCACACTGCTCTGATTCTCCGGCCAATTTCCCGCTCCCATGTCCCCTCACTCGTGAACAAGACCCCGAGGTACTTGAACTCCTTCACTTGGGTTATGTTCTCATTCCCTACCCGGAGTAGGCACTCCATTGGTTTCCTACTAAGAACCATGGCCTCAGA
>JAFFST010050478.1:86682-105809 GCA_022414735.1 Noturus placidus | reverse complement strand
TATATATATATATATATATATATATATATATATATATATATATATATATATATAGTTTCTCATTTTTAGTGTAGGTAGATCTCTTTGACTGGGCATGTTAAAAGTAGCTCGCAAGTCAAAAAAGTGTGTGCACCCCTGCTATAGAGCATGTACCCAAATGCTAAAAAGCTTATAACTGGACACTATCAATCTTATACCTGGATTCTATAGAGCTTATACCTGAATGCTGTAGAGCTTATATCTGGATGCTACAGAGCTTATACTTGGAGACTATAGAGCTTATATCTAGATGCTATAGAGCTTATACCTGGACGCTATATGCCTTATATCTGGACGCTATACCTTATTCCTGGACTGATATTGCCCCTAGGTGTGAGTGAGTGTGAATGTCTGTGTATGGTGTCCTGTGATGGACTGGTGTTCCCAACCAGGGTGTATTATTGCTTCACCCCTAGTGTTCCCAGGAGAGGTATAGGATCTAGTATGTTGTGGTTGGTTCACAAAAAAAAACATACAGTATTTTATAGAAAAAGTGTGATCACTTTTAAACCTAATCTGAGAACACATAATGCTTAAAAGCATTTCAGACAAGACAAATAATAAAACATTGAATTTAAACCTCAGTTCTTAAATTCAGATGGTAGCCAATGTAGATACAGCAAATATGCTTTTTGGTACTAAGCAGTTGCACCACAGCAGTATTGTGGACAGTAAAACTGCATGTCAAGTGTTAATGCATACCTTTCCCAGTCCTGCACCTGTATTGCACAATTCACTGGCTCCGAACCCAGGTGAAAACACATCTCTGACTGACACATTTGATTGCCTTTCCAGCTCCAGATTAAACCCATCACCTCATTACCAAGCCCCTTGTGAGTTTAGAAGTGTGTGTTAAAGTGTGCAATAAAGGAACCACAACCACTGGCCTACTTGATCTGACAAGGTCAATTCAGTTAAGAGATTTTAATCTCTATTGGCCTGGAAAACAGTTTAACCTGGCAACTCTGAATCCACAGTCTGTGCTTTAACCATCATTACAAGCTATGTTGTGCAATCGAGCACATTCACCGCTTCACTTCAACACTTTTGGAAAAATAGAGTACTAAACCTTACAGATGTCACTTATCTTTCATTCAATTCTAAATTAAAGATACATACTAAAAGTATATTCAATTCAATTCAATTTTATTTGTATAGCACATTTTACAATAGACATTGTCTCAAAGCAGCTTCACAGAAATATCAACACGATATACACATATTAAAGGTGTGAATTTATCCCAACTGAGCAAGCCACTGAGTGGCGACAGTGGCAAGGAAAAACTCCCTAAGATGTTTAAGAGGAAGACACCTTGAGATGAACCAGACTCAGAAGGAACCCATACTCATCTGGGTAAAAACAGATATTTTGAAAGAGTTCATTATTGATTTATATGAAATTTGCATGGCCATAGTCCCAGCAGTCTGGAATTGGAGCAGGTGAGGGCTCCATCCAGAGTCAGGCCACTCGAGACAGCTCACGCAGGTCCAGTAGAGCCAACTGGACCAGGATCTTCCAGTATCTTTATAAGTTCATATGTAGCTCAAGAGAGAGAGAGAAAAGATTGTTAGGACTAAGATTTAGCATGATAGAAGATCTAGTCAGGGTAGGCTAGATTGAACAAATCTGTTTTAAGCCTAAACTTAAACAGTGAGACTGTGTCTGAGTCCCGAACACTAATTGGAAGACTGTTCCATAACTGTGGCGCTCTACGAGTGTAAGGTGTACCCCTGCTGTAGCCTTCACTATTCGGGGAACAGTCAAGAAGCCTGCATCTTTTGATCTAAGTTGGCGTGGCAGATCATAGAAGACTAAAAGATCGCTTAAATACTGTGGCGTGAGACCATTTAGTGCTTTGTAGGCTAGTAATAGTATTTTAAAATCTATGGGAGATTTTACTGGAAGTCAATGCAGTGTTCATAGGATCGGAATGATGTGGTCATATTTTTGAGTTCTAGTTAGGACCCTAGCAGCTGCATTCTGGACTAACTGGAGTTTGTTTATGTTTCTACTTGAACATCCATACAGAACAGCATTACAGTAATCTAGTCTAGAGGTGACAAAAGCATGAACTAATATTTCTGCATCATGTAGTGACAATATGTTTCTTGTCTTATAAATATTTCTAAGATGAAAGAAATATTTTAAAATATATTAAAAAGCTGTACTCTTGATGGTAGCACAACAGGACAAGGAATTATACAGTTTACTACTGTTTTTTTTTTTTTTTTTTTTTTTTTTTTTTTTTTTTATCCAAGAGTGTAGCAATCAACAGAATTTAAAACGGTATGAAATTGTTTATACTATTATCACAAATAATAAACTTGTACTAGCTAACTTTTGTTATAGTGAACATATAGACTTTAACACAAAGGCCTAATATTAATACTAATATTTTTATGATGTGTAATTATTACTATAATTATGTACTTCCTGCTTGCATTTGTTGTTACATATAATGCTGCAAGTATATAACAATAACATTATTTATATTTACTTTTGTTTTTACAGTTTTTACAATTTTTTTTCTTCAAATAATTATTTCTATAATAAAATAATTTAAAAAAACAAATACTTAAAAGCTAAAAAATATACATTTGGTCTAAATGTAATAACAATAACGTCTGTGTGTGAGTGAAACAGTGCGCATGCGCGCTACAGAGGACCATTTATATGCTTATACGGTGTTTACAGTAATTTAGCCGTCCTACCCCTGCCCTCTCTGTGTGTGTAGGGGGTAAAAGCACAGACGAAGGGCTCTTTTATGAGCAGGACTCAATGAAGCGAGGCTGAGTGAGCCCCATCTAACCACCGGCCTCGAGTTTAATTAAAGAGTCGAGCTGATCGGACATTTCCACTTTTCACACAATAAGAGCCTATGTAAGAGGAGCAGTGAAATCACACACCCCCTCCTGATCTTCATGTTTTGGGCAATGCGATTACTCTGTTTCACCCCGAGCGATGGAGGCGGTGCAGGCGCGTCACGTTTATATTTATATTTTTACCCGCAAATTAAGGAAATTAGTAGCGTCGTTCCTGTTGGGGAAGTGAAGTAAGACGCTGTTTCAGCTAAGAGGATCATTAGAGTCAGAGCTATCTGGGGAGGGTAATCAATCAAACTAATACTCTGGACAATTTGCTCTGAGGAATTGTCTGCCCCATCATTAAAGAGCAAACGCACGCGGAAGGCACGTGACGTCTCCGGTTCTTGGTGGACTCGCGCTTATGCTACGTTCATGATCACTGCAAGTTATTTGCTTGAGTCGAAACCTTACCTCGGGGCGGAGTGTCTGAGCATTTATGGGGCATTAAGCTACAATTTTCTCATAAAATCATATCGTTATATGCACGGATGATCAGCATTAATATTTAATGCTATACTTCACACTACATGGCCAAAAGTTTGTGGACAAACCTTACCATCACAGCCACATGTGGCTCTTCCCTAAACTGTTGAGCCAATGTTGGTTATGTCTTAAATTTAGCCTATTACCCAAATTTACCCAAAGACACTTAGAAATTATTCTAGGAAGAAATACTCACATATTTAATTGCAGACATGAAGAACAAATAAGACAACAGGCCAGTAGGTGAGGAATAAAAGCAAGGGTCCATTTTATTCGTTCCGTTCAACCCGCCGGAATTCACACGAATGAGAGCTCTCAGTCATGACCCCCCCCCAAAAAAACCGATCTAAAGCTCTTCTATTTATACTCCCCTTATCGGGACTTTCCCATAGAACACAACAAGCCCCTTATCGCAATCCCATAGGTTTAAGATCTAGCTGGTTTGATTTTCCATAGAAACATAAACAATCTTAATTTCATAACAAACCAAGGCCTTAATCACGTGAGTGCACTTTAACTAGTTCTTTAGGTATCTCTGGTTTATTTATTCAATTGCTCTACATTTCTGTTTTAAATATGGTTATACCGATTCCATACTTCATGATATCCATATATTATCCTTATAATATTTTATATTCTTATTACTATTCTTAATGTTTTAATTTTCCTTCTGTATGTGTGTGTTCCATGTTTATGCACATTTGTCCTTGAGTGTGTTGATGCATTTACACAGATGGATGATGTCACTTTATTTTTTTTGGGCTCTGAACTGAACCTTATATGCTGGTCATGCTTGGTCAGTTCGTCTGTGACCCTTGTGTTTATTTTATATATATTTTATATACATCATCCACTTAATGTTCTAGTGATCTCCACATAAGGAAAGTTGTTTTCTAATGATCACGACTTCATTATCTCATGATCACACATGGTTTTAACAGTTTTCAACTGCTTTGAAAAGTCGTGATCATGAGAAAACGTCTGGGTTACCCATGTAATCCTGTTCCCTGAGAAGGGAACAAGACGTTGCATTTAGCATAACACTATGGGAAGTGCCTCTCGCGTGTGACCGGTATCTGAACCATGTGTAAAATCATGCCTATTTATAAGCCTGCCATGATCAGGTGACGTGGCAATTAAGCATGTCGCATGATATAAAATATGGCACCTGTGAATTGCGCCATCAGCCTCTATTATCTGAAGCAAAGAAGCAATTCACAGGCCTGCCCTGGTATGACAAAGCTACACACTGTCTCGTTCCCTTCTCAGGGAACAGGGTTACATGCGTAACCCAGACATTCCCTTTCAAAGGGATCTTTGACGTTATGTTTAGCATAACACTATGGGAATGAGAATACCCACTCAGTCATATCAAGGGTCCGGCCAGTTCAAAAAGACCCAAGCCTGATGGTCACTGCAAGATCCTCGAGCCCAGGGTACAATGAACATCCAGACTGTAATAATGAATGAATGTGTGTGGTGTAGACCACGCTGCAGCAGCATACACATCCTGTAAGGATACCCCTTTGGACAAAGCCCTCACGGAGGCGACCGCCCTAGTGGAATAAGCCCTTATGCCCAAAGGCATAGGGAGACTGCGTGCCTCATAAGCAATCAAGATTGCTTCCACTGTCCAATTAAAGATGCGCTGATTTGACACAGCATCACCTCTTCTGTCGCTGCCAAAGCAGACAAGCGGCTGCTCCAACTTACGCCACTGGTCAGAATGGTGGATGTAAGTACAGAGAGTCCTTACTGGAAACAGCAGGTGCATTTTCTCTTGTTCCGGTGTGGGGAATGGAGGAGGACAGAAAGCCTGCAACACCACAGGGTGGGCAGCCAATGTAGGCACCTTAGGAATATAGGAAGGGCTTGGCTAATCCAGGGGCAAAGTCAAGGCAGGAAGGGGCAACAGAGAGAACTTGTAGGTCTCCTACGAGCTTGAGAGATGTTAGGGACAGCCGAAGAACTACCTTTAGAGTCAGAAGATTCTCAGAGGCTGACCCTAAGGGCTTCAATGATGTCCCTGACAGACCTTCCAGGACCGTACAAAGGTCCTAGGAAAGTATGCGCGGCCTGCAGATGGGCCTCAGCCACCTGACAACACACATAAACCTGCCCCACAGAGGCTCCATCAACAGGGGCATGGCTGGCCGAAATGGCAGCCACGTAAACCCTGATTGTGTAAGGAGCCCACCCCACTGAGAAATGTTATTGTAAGAACTCCAGGACTGTAGCTATTGCACAGTTAACTGGGTCTAGCTGATTTTCCTCACACCATATGACAAACAGCTGCTACTCGAGTGCATACAATATCTTTGTGGATGGTGCTCTAGCATTTAACATGGTATATACTATCTCAGTTGTGACACCAGGATCTATGAGCTGGTGCCCCCAGGGGCCAGACCCACAGTTTCCATAGTTCTGGCCGAGAGTGATAAATCAGCCCTCCAGCTTGAGACAGTCGATCCACTCTAAGGGTTCAAATGGGGCACCTGACAGACCTTCCAAGACCACAGAACGTCCCAGGAAGGTATGCACGGCCTGCAGATGGGCCTCAGCAGCCTGACACCATGCATAAACCTTTAAGTTAGAGGACATTGCCCCACAGAGGCTCCATCAACAGGGGCTACTGTGGAGTTCACTGGGTCAACAGTGGATCCCTGTGGATGGGAATCTCCCAAGGAGTGCCATCTCGCAGGGATATCATCTCTCAGAACCATATTCAAGCTGGCCAATAAGGTGCTACTAGCAGCAGACATAGACTGTCTTGGCGAACTCTGGCTAGAACTTGTGGGAGCAGAGCGATGGGGGGGAACAGCGTACAGATGTGACCTCGGCCACATGTGCACCATGGTGTCCAGCTCTAATTGTGCGGGAGCAGTGAGGGCAAACCACAGTGGGCCAGGTGTTGTCTCCTCGGAGGCGAACACATGCAATCCTGCTTGGTCAAACGTCATCATATGGACTCCACCACTTGTGGATAGAGCCACCCTGCTCCAGATAAGGGCCGCACCAGAGACCGTGAGCTGGACAGCTGTGTAAGACCGCGCTCCAGCCCATGAGGAATGTGTCTGTCATTACCGTCTTGCGCTAAGGAGACAACCCTAGAGTGTGACCCAAGGCTAGAAACTGGGGACACTCAAATTCTTAGAGCATGTAGGCATCAATGCCGGACACTGATTATTCTCCGAGGTTTCGTCTTTTAACAAAACCCACAACCTATAAGCCACCACTGAACGATCTCTTGTACAATAGGCCCATAAGCGGCAATATTCTCCCAAGATCCAGTTTTATCTTGCTCAGTGTTGATAGGATTGACCCTACGCATGTTGGAGATAGAAACACCCTCATCATAGTAGAATCCTTATAACCCCTAGAAAAGTTGTCCACTGCACTGGGGAAAGCATACTTTGCTGAGATTCAACCTGAGCCCCAAGCTCTTCATGTGGGTGAGAATAACATCTCAATGTTGAACCGCCAATTTCCTGGATTGTGCTAGAATTAACCAGTCGTCCAGGTAGTTTAGTACACGGATGCCCTGGAGTGACAATGGAGCCAGAGTGACATCCATGCGAGGGGATAAAGATAGCGATATTTATATGTGGAAATATGCACCTTTTAGATCTATCGTCACAAACCAGACCTCAAACTGAATCTGTGAAATGATAAGTTTGGGCATCAGCATCTTGAACCTGTATGTCCGAAGAGTACAGTTCAGATGATCTAAAATTGGCCGCATACTCCTATTTCTTGTGGACCAGGAAATAACAGCTGTAAAAACCTCCCCCAGGGAACAAGGTACATGTTCTATAGCCCCTTTGTTCAAGAGGGATCTTACTTCCTGTGCTAATGTTGGGCTCTGGTCTGTGCTGACTACTGTGGTGAGCACACCTCTGAACCGGGGGTGGGGGGTCGAGCTACAAACTGGACCCGGTAACCCTTTTCTACAGTAGACAGAACCCATGGAGACACATTTGGCAGTAGTTTCCACGTGTGACATTAGTGACATTAGCTATTCCACATTCTATTGCAGGTAAAGCATCAGATTTTCATTGCCCTGTGACAGCTTGCTGACCAGAGAACTCTGAAAATTTGGGGACTGCCTTGGCTAGGGGAGGCCCTACAGTAGCACTGGGGGCTACCTGCCCTAACAACCTCATGTCCCCTGATACGTCACTCCATGGCCCCTCAGGACCGCTCTCCTTTGCCTGCTTGGCCTTTATGACCATTCTCAGAACAGGCCTAGTAGCAGGCCGCGACTGTGGCCACCCAGTTCCCCGGCTGTCTGCGGCTGTCTCCCTCGCACTAGTGCTGGCCCGGGCTCCACTCGTGGATGCTCAAGACAACAAGGAAGGTACTGGCTGAATGCCGCCATATGTCGAACTCACTAAGCAGGTCTGCTTGGTAGGCCTGCAACACTGTCATTGTCTGCAGTGACCCACAAGCAAGACTACTACTGCATAGGCCTTGCCCACCAGTGCCACAGTGGCCTTACACGGTGGTTTGGATGGCAAAGCCGGCTCCCCTAATTACCTCGAGCTCGCAAACGCCTCCTCCACCTTCAGCATAGCTAAATAGCCATGCTGTTCATTCCCCACAAAGACCAAGTAATCAAACATCGTGGGGTTATAAATATGGCTTATGCATGGTTTTCCCCCAGAAGCCTGATATTTTGTCATGCACTTCTGGAAGAAAGGGGAGTTTCGGTAGGATGAGGGATTTACTTTCACTGGGGAGAAAAACGCTCATCCAGCCTTAGTAATCACTTCAAGCAGCTCTTTATATGCTGGTCTCAGTTTTTAGCACATCCTTCTGCCTCCTTGGAGTCAGAGAGGAATTATTACTATTATTTTGTGTGTGTGTGTGTGTGTTTTCCCCCCTTTCCATATCAGAAGGAGGAGTCACAATGCGAGCTCCAAAATCCAGTGGAGAGCTGAACCCAGAAGACAGAGCAAGAGATAGAGCAGCGCTTGTCTTTGGTTCCTCTTCTGGATCCATAAGCGATCCCTCGAACTTGAGACCCAAATCCATGAGACTCCGAAACCCAACTCGCTTTGGGTTTCGCGAGTCAAGCTACTTAATGAGTCGCGAGTCAAGCTGCTTAATGTAGGCATTACCATTTGCAGCCTCTTGAGGCTGCCATCGCATGCTACACTTCACCCAGAAAGTGTGCACTATTCCCTGTGATGAAAAGGGAGCAAGTCGTAACACACTTCCTGAATTCTCTCATATTTTTCTCTCTGGCTCATTCCATTTTGTCTTCTCTTTTTTTCAAAGGGATAGAAAAGTTCTGAGATTTTGAGAAAAGATATAGAGGAAAAAAGATAGTGCACTTAATTGCCACGTCACCTGATCATAGCAGGCCTATAAATAGGCATGATTTTATACAAGCTTCAAATATTGGTCACGCATGAGTGGCGCTTCCCAAAGTGTTATGCTAAACGCAACGTTTGAAAGGGAACAACTTTTTATGGAAGCCTAATGATCACGATTTAATTTTCTTATGATCTCAACATAACAAGTTGTTTCTCATGATCACGATTTTAAAATACATGAGAAATAACTTTTGTTATGTCAGAAACAACTTTTGTTAAGAACAATAACAAGAACTTTAGCAAGTAGAACAGGATTGTGTACGAAAAAGATTGTGGCTTTTTAACTCTGGTTGGTTAGTTATTCGATCTATGAACAGGACAGCAACAACCACATTAAAAATAAAAACATTGTGGATTTAAAAATATATATATATTGATTTTTTTTTTTTCATTTTTTTTCATCCAGAACCCATGCTGACCGCAAACATTTGTGCTCAATTATAATTGTTTTTGTAATTAAATAAGAAAAAACTACAGCCACAGACCAACAGCAGAGAGGCTAGCAGTCATCTGCAATAGGAAAATATTTAATTCATTGCTTTTTCATATATATTTGGCCATCCATCATGTGTCTTATTGAAAGGTCTCTGAGATTCAATAAACGCATAAAACATGACATAATGGACTCATGTAGCCATTTTCATGTTTCTTAAAACCAGTTAAGAACACACAGACATTATACGATGAAGTCAATTTATTGCATTTTTCTTCTTTATTGTAAGCTAAACTCAATGCACCCTGTGTGTTAGCGTAACAGCCTATAAATGTGGCGCTCGCAGCAGCGTGTAATTGGGATGCTTCTCCTCAGCAGGGGCCGAGGATCCATTCAGCATCAAAGACAAAAGGGCAGAGAATAAAGCTACAAGCACACCCAGCAGGAACGCCTTCAGTCTTCTCGAAAAAAACCAAAACCTTTCAGTAAGACAGGCTCGAGCGCAGGGCCAAAGCTTCAACACAGCAGCCTGAATATTAAAAAGCCGACGTCCGAGAGAGGAGCTGTCATCATGTCAACCTCCACTCCTGTCTGAATCGCTAAGCAAGGGCCTGGAAAAATGAGGAAAAACTTGTAGCAAACATACCAAAAATCAGGTAGGAGATACAAACCCTATCCAGCAGTGGTTCTTAAGGTCCCATTAGGTAACGTAAATGGAATTTTAAAGGGTTTAAAGGTACACTACAACCAAACATTCCCCAAACATAAAAATAAATATCCAGAAGATATTCCCTTGAAGGTACACCCCAGTGACCAGGTCAATTTCTTTCTAAAAGTTTTACACACAATAGTCAATTTTATCATATTGTATGACATGAACAAAGAAAGAAAATGGCAAAAAAAAGCTAAAGATGACAAAGAAGTTAGAGTGTAACGCTCCCATTATGCATATCTATGCATATGAATATTTTTTAAATTGTAATTTAATTAATGAATTAATTTAAGAATGACTCATTTTACTTATAACCTGTTTGTAGTTACATTTGACATTGTGGAATGTCCATGAGACAAGTTATTATCGCTACGTTATTGCAGCTACGACATTTGCTAGCTAGGCTTTCTTTTTTTGTCTCTTGAAGATAAAACAAACAAGCAAACAAACAAACAAACAAACAAAAATAATGCTGCTTGTTATATTTTGGAAAAACTCCTCTGTCCTGAAGACTTTTCCATGGTGGAAAAAAAGTGTTGACACTTCTGACTCCTTCCAGAAACTCACCATATCAACAATTATTTAACAAATATTTGTTAAATAAAAATAATTTCTTTAAGTTATTGCTGCCATATGAGTCCCTGTAAATGCATTGTTACTATAGAAACAATAATTTGAACGAGAACGAGCATACTGATATTCACAAATCGACTTGCAGCTGGAACTACTTACAGAACCTCAAATAAATTTTCTGTCCAATCAACTTTTCTGTGGTAGAATTATTTTGTAATATCTGTGGTTTTTTAAGCTTGTGATTTCAATTGTTAAACTATAATTATTCTGATCACTGGTTAATGTTCTGCACCATGTAGGTTGTGGGTTTAAATCTCACTTTGTCACACAGCCACCATTGGACCCTGTTCAGCCTGATCAGTTACAGTCTCAGATTGTGTCCTAGGTCATTGGCTTTGTCTGCCAAGTGAATAAACACAAATTTCAAGCCAAGAATGTATAACAACATCTCCGAGGGAAGAAGCTGAAGCAGTACTGAGCCTGCAGTAAAGCTGTCACGCCAGTCGCGTCATAGTGGCATATGGGGACCGAGAGGCGCGTGGCTGTACTGTGACCTTGGGCATGCAGGAAACAATGCAAACAATCCAACAGTGCAACCCTCTCTGAAAATAAATACCCACGTCTCTCTCTCTCTCTCTCTCTCTCTCTCTCTCTCTCTCTCTCTCTCTCTCTCTCACACACACACAAACACACACACACACATACTGATAAGGCAAGACAAGAACTTTTCTACATCTCAGGTTTATTTTTCCCCAAGATTCTGACTGATGTGTTGATGAACCAAATCTTCTCTTCTCTTCTCTTCTCTTCTCTTCTCTTCTCTTCTCTTCTCTTCTCTTCTCTTCTCTTCTCTTCTCTTCTCTTCATATTTCTATTCTTTTCTCATTTAATTTCTTCATCTTTCTCTTCATCTCCCTCTTCTCTTTCTTCATCTTCAGCTTATTCACTTCTGTTATCTTCATCTTCTTTCTTTGTTCTTTTATCTTCTCATCTTCCTCTTCATCTTCCCCCTCTCTTCAGCTTGACTTTACTTCTTTTCTCCATTTTCTCTTCATCATCTTCACGTATTGTCATGATTCAAGGTTGATGCGGAAGCAATCGAAGATTTTCAACGTTTTGTTATATAAACTCAGCCAAAACACAAAAGATACTTAGACAGATGCAAAAGACTGTGGTACAGACTCCACATAAACTAACAAGCTCAAAAACATGGTAACATGGAACATGGTAGACTAAGACAAACGTAAGACAGAGAACCAATGTAAACAATGGCTATATATAAGTGTGCTAGTGCAGGTGGTCATGTGACATGTTGTAGTACAGTGCAGTGGCTGATGGGAACTGAAGTCCAGCATTACCTCATTGACATATGACACTTATGTTCTCTTCTCACCTACTTTCTGTCCATCTGTTTCTTTTCTTCTCACAACTTTTTAGTCTCTTCTTTTATCTTCTCTTCTCTTCACTTCCCATTTCACCCACATCTTCTCTCCACCTCCTTTCTTTCATTTTTTCTTTATTTCTTACCAGCTCTTCTCACAATCTTCTTTTCTTTACTTCTTACCATACTCTCTTTTTATATTCTTTCTCTTCTTCTTTCTTTACTTCTCTTCTCAATCATTCTCTTCTCGTTTCCTTTTCTGCCCATCTTTTTCTTTATTTTATATTTTCTATTATTTTATATTATCTTCTCTTCTCACAATATTTTCTTGTCTTTGTTTATTACATCGCCTTCTCTTCTATTCTGCCTATTTTTCGGGCAAATTTTTTTTTTTTTTTTTTTGTAGCTCTTGAGAGTCAGACTGATGTGAAGGTGAATCCGCACAGATTACTGTTTCTCCACTGACACACCAAACTCACTTCATACAATGCTAAAGTCTGACACCAGGTCAAAAGTATCTCACACAAATCTATTTTAATCCACAAACAGGTGTGTGAGCGGCCATGTTTAATCCTGACTCTTCTATTTGAGAAAGTATCTGTTGAATATTAAGTGAGAAGCGAAAACTCCATGGAAAAAAGAGCTGCATTTTCTCTTTTATCCACTAGATGACAACAACGCGTCACTATTCAGTCACTGATGCAGGTGACACAATAATTCAGAAATGGACTGAAAGCTTGTGTATGATTAATTATAGATTAGTGCTGTGTTGAAATTCAGTGTTTTGGTCAAGCCTACAGGTCTGCAAAACAAATTAACCAATAGCAATTATTGTGCATTCATTTTGCTTCGTTGTTTTTGTGATAGTGTTTTATTTAAACTAACGTGTCAGTACACCAGAGTAAATCAGCATACATGAAGATATAAAGTAGAATTGGAGGCTATATTCAATCCAATTTTTTTGTAATATAGTAGAGAGAGAGAGAGAGCGAGAGAGAGAGAGAGAGAGAGAATGAGAGAGAGCGAGAGAGAGAGAGCTCCATTTCCTAACAACATTTTAAATGGATGTCACCTGGATATTGCAGATTTGCTGGATGTTGGAGAAAGTTAAGAGTATTCAGAATGTACCTGCTTAAGTCGACTTTCAAGTCTCCTCATTCAGATTATGCAATATATATATGCTTGTAGTTCACGTCTCTAAGGTTTCCAGATTTTTCTTGAGTAGAAGTGTCCCCATCAAGATTTACAATTACATTTGGACAACCATCTTACCTTTAAACCCAAAATGATACCAGGGACGGAAAATGTGGGCTGTCAAATCTAATACGCGGTTACATAACTATCTTGTATCTCTATCTCTAGTATAACTACCTAGTTCCTCTGACTAACTATCCAATAAAGAAATTGCATTATAAACAACTTCATCAGGTGAATTTTTCTGTTTAGAACAACTAATTTCATCAGGTTGCAATGCTTTCTGGCTAAAGTTGGCTAAAGTTTCTGATGTTGACCCAGGACCTCAAGTCTCAAAGGATACATACAATGAGCTTCGCTTGAGCTAATAAAGTATTGAAACAAGGTTTACAACGGCAACCGGGAATCCCCCAAAGGGCAAACGGTGAGGGGAAGTCAATGAGGTCGAGTGAGAACAATACTGGAACGCAGCCATAGTCATGTAAACTCTTAGGTCATGATGCTAATGATGAATATAGGCTTTGTCTCTTTTGGGTTAGCGTGGCAACAGCCAACAGGGGGCAGTAGCATCTTTCCATTTGACTATCAGAATCCATGGCAGTTAAATGCTTGCTAAGAAAAATGTCCTACATAAATTTAGATTCATGACGAGTACAGTCTCACGGTGTCCCAGTGCACGTGCACGTGCACGTCTCACACCACACCATTGTTTGTACCAGTCTTCATGCGTCCTCTGATCTCAGCGCTTGTAAGCTGTCCCCTGTGTCTCCCAAATCCACCTCGTCGTATAATCTGTCTTCATTCTTTTGTTTAACAGTCGATTCATTCCTGATAGACAATGTGAACTCACTAGGGAACCATTATTACTAACGCAAAGTAATGTAATATCAAATGAATTGTGATCCCTTCCTGTTTAATTTACTATCAACATTCAGGATGCAATGCATTTCATTTATGGCATCTAATGATGGCCATATTTCACCCGATTAAGATGTTATGAGCAGAAGTTTAATGGCTTAATCATGCACAATCACACCGTTGCACAAGGCCTCAATTATTCTTAGCAGTTTTTTAATTGGCAGGCATCGATTGTTTATTAATCAGCGCCATCATGCATTTCCTGTGGGAACGACTTGTAATGAGAATGAAAGTGACATTCACAGGACTCATCAAAGCTCTCTCTCTCTCTCTCTCTCTCTCATACACACACACACACTTGTACGTCCACCCCTAACCATCTGACTCTTTCCTTCCCTTCCCTTCCCTTCCGTGTGTGTGTGTGTGTGTGTGTGTGTATGCGTGTGTGTGTTAGTGTTAGAAAGCAAGGTGAGCTTCCTGTGTCTTTCACTGCCATTTATCTGTCGTTTTTTTAAGCCTACGGCAGTGATCTCACTAATCAATAGCTTGCTCTCTGAAAAAGTCAACAGAAAAAGGCAGTGATTAAATAAACAGCCATTACGCTTCAAGGTTGAAGCCAGATTTGGAGCAAGCGATCGTCATCTTGGAGTTCTAATCTGATCTGGGTGACACACATAAACAGCACTGACGGGAGGACTCCAAATCCCATAATGATTTGCACCTGTTTTCCAATTGCTATCTTTTTTTCTTCAGGTCTCTTCACTTCTCTTCAGCATTGACTTTAATACAGTTTAATTCAATTCCATCCACTGTCGACTCCAGGGAAAACACCATTAAATATTAGCAAGAGGGCAAGCAGACCAAGCACATATTTGTTATTTGGGTCTTCCAGGCTAAAATGGGGGCTGCAAATTCATTTCTAATCAACTTTAAAATAGATCAACCCCACCAGAGCTGTAACATCTTCCAATTTCCAATCTCCCCACCTTAGGGGAAACATCTGGCACTGTGGAAACCAAAGCAAAAAGTATGTCACCATCCCAGACTTCGAGCAAGCCCCATCGTCCAGGCCAAAATGTCTACCCATCAAGCAAAATGTGTGTCACTAGTGCTGTATGGTCAGTTTGTGTGTACAAATAGGAAGGAAGGCCTGTGCAAAAATGAGCAAATTGATACTAGTGACTTCAGTACACTTATTTCCAGTGACCCAAGACAGGAAGGATACCATGAGGTTCTCAAGTTTCTGAATTCTGTAAATGATAGGAACATGGAGTATAAGGAATGGATTGAGGAACTCAGCAATTTGGGAGGGTCCTTGGAGTAGAGCCACTGCTTCTTCAAATTGAGAGGAGGCAGAAGAGGATGGAGACACTAGGGTAGACCCAGGACACACTGTGGAGACTTTCAGAGATGTAATATTGGATTGAGACCTTGGAGTAAACCCAGGACTGATCTACTGGATAGATTATTAAGCATGTCCCATTGGACAGAGACCCCTGGGTAGGCCCAGTACTCGGATCGGAACAGATCAGATGGGAATTTCTGGGGATCTCCCAGAAGGAGCTAGAAACTCTAGCTATTGAGTGCGAAGTTTTGGCTGACCTTCTCAGCCTGCTGCCAGCAGGAAAAGTCGAAAAAAAGGTAAAAACATCATTAATAATAACAACAACAAAAAAAGCAAATATAAAGGCCAGTCTCATGCTCAGTCTGGTGTCTTCCTGTATTACAGAGCTGCTAACATCTGTGGTAGCATTTATGATTTTTGACACCTTTGCTATAGTGATATGTGAAACAGGTAAAACAGTGGTCATAACGAATGCAGATAACATTAACCTAGCACAAAAACCGATTCACTGAAGGTGAAAGGAAGTGGAAAGTGAAGGACGTATATGTCCTTCTGGTAGCATCTTTTTCTTCATGCTGATTTATCTAGGTGAACTTTGATTTGTGAATTCATAAGTCTTGAACTTGTCTAAGCCAGAAGAATACAAGATGGTGGAATTGTCATCTCTTTTGATAATACAAGAATGGAAGAACTGCTTGGTAGAATGGTGACCAAGACTGTGCCATGTAACTGTCTTTGAATGGAGTGTAGCAATGGTCCAGTTTTCTTTCGGTTCTGGTGGGGGAGGCGATGTGTTGGTGAACTTTCCTTGACTTCCCCAACTTCATTTGTTCAAATTTGAATATTATTAAGTTGCAGTCACACAAGACTTTTACCGTATTGTTTTCTTACATCTGGAAAATTCGCCTTCTTGTCCACCCACATTGGACAGTGGTAAAAGTAATTTATTCACTCTACTAGCTAGGATTTTTCTTATAGCAATGTTGGCAGCTCTGTTTAATATCACCTATCCATTGATAATACCCTCTCTGACCTCTCCATATCCGTATTCCTTAACAAGGACAAAGTCACTCGTCACTCAGAAAACACAATATTATCCTAAAGGTCATAGGATCAATTCTAGTTATTGTGCCCTTGGTTTCATGTCCGTGCAGGTTTTTCTGTAATGATTACAGGCCAGAAAAAAGTGCAGTGCAAAAAGACTCACATTATTCAGATACTCTGTAAAGTTTGACTCCAGAATCTCAATCTCACAGAGACATACAAGGCATTAGCTCCAAATAGGCTATCACTCCTAAGATGAGCTCATATGATCGTGTCGAGTGAATGCTTCATTTGTGTCCTCATAAGTTCAAGATCGCATTGTATGTCCTTACGGAGAGAATGTGGGCATAGCAGAGAGGCTTTGTATAACATCATCGATTTATAATCCCATCTAAAGGCCCCTAGGGGCTAAAAGAACGATTGATCTGAGGACACAGATGAACCGGTGTGTGGTCAGCGCGCAAATTAATTCATTTTCTACATCTGCTATTCTATTATTATTGCTTTTGATAACCATTTTGTCTGGTGTAATGTATCTAACCATTTGGCAGCCTCAGTGGCGGTCAATAGCAGGAAGTGTAGACTTACAGCGGCCTGGTGGACTGAACCTCTTCCAGTCGAGACTTAATTACTCATCACACTTCAGACTGTGTGTGTTTCACAGATTCACAGTGGAATCCATGTCATGTGTGATGTTTATTGTATATGATAATGATTACACCAAATCATTGAAATTGTCAACTCAGTATAGAAACATTTCTCTAATGAAAAACAATTTCTTCTTGTTAGCATAATAGTATTTAGAAAAATGTGAACAACAAAAGTTGGAAAATTTGCCAAAAGTGTCTAGAAAATAATTTATTTAAAATGATGACAATAAAACATAGTTTCAAAAGCCTAGAACAGATGAAAAAAAAAACAAGCCAAAAAAGGTGCCTAAATTATTTCTTTAAAATAAGGATAATAGAGTTTGAGAAATCTAGAACAATGGAATAATTCTTTAAAAAAGTCAAAATAATTTCTTTAAAACAATATAAGGTTAAAGAAAAGTACACAACTTCACCATAACACACACACACACACACACACACACACACACACACACACACACACACACACACACACACACATATACATAGTTGTACCCGAAAAGGGTGTGGTTCAAGCATACTCATAACTTAAGTTCATTGTCCTCCTCTATACAATATTTGATATAACTACTGAAGTGGTTAGCAAATTTGCTTCTCACCTCCAGGCTTGGGGGTTCGGATCCCGCCTCTGCCCTGTATGCATGGAGTTTACATGTTCTCCCAGTGCATCGGGAGTTTCATCGGGATACTCTGGTTTCCGACCCCCAGTCCAAAGACATGAGTTGTAGACCCATTGGCATTTACGAATTGTCCGTAGTGTGTGAAAGGGTGTGTGTGTGTGTGTGTGTGTGTGTGTGTATGAAATTGTGCCTTAGGGTTAGGATTTCCCCTGCGTTGTGCCCGAGTTCCCTGGGATAGGCTCCAGGCCCCCCCACAGCCCTGTGTAGGATAAGTGATGTGTAAAATGGATAGATGGAACTACTAAAGCAGCAAAGCTTGTACACTTGGTGATTTAACTGAAATTTTCATTGTTCGATCTCCAAAGTCGCAGAAAGATTTATCGGAATGCTAAAATTGCATATATTAGCAAAACAGACTATGTAAACAGCCAATCTGGTATAAAGCACTGTATATGAATGTTTTAAAGGTATAGCAAATATTTTAACTCTTACAATGGGATGATTCAAAAAACATAATCTGGACACGTACACACACGCACGCACACATGCATGCACAACACCTTCACCTTAAACTGCACGAAGTCGCCCCCCGCTGGTTGTCGCAAAGTGTTGTGACATGTCTCATGACTAATATAGCACTGCTGCAAGTCACCGTGTGTCCTCACCCCTGCTTTCTTAGAGCTGAATTAATTGGTTGTCTCTCTCTCTCTCTCTCTCTCTCTCTCTCTCTCACACACACACACACACACACACCCCAAAAAGTGTCCTCTCCACGAAGCCGGTGGCTTTAAATAGATTAATTAAACCACAGGGAGTTTTAGTTAAGCAGAGGAAGGATCGTGAATGTGGACGTTTTTGGGGGAGAGCCTGAGCTTTTCTCTGACGGCTCCTTTATGTAAAACACAATTTCACGGATGGCTGGATGCACGAATGCTATATTTCTAGTTGCAGTGGGAACCGAACTGCAGGGTCTGAACTGGATATGTTCGTGCTGGGTGTTTAAGATTCTTTAAAATGTCCATGCAACGGAAATTTGTGTGTAGTTCTTATGTAAGATGAATAAAAATAAAATGCCTCCATTTTGAATGTGTTATTCTTCCCATCGTGACGTTACCTGCATGACTCTGTTACCTCGTATACGTGGCACAGCAGAGTGCATTAGACTAAACATTTCATGTTGCGTGTAGCTGTTCTCCTGATGTAATCACTCGAGCCTGACGACCATGACAAACCCAGAGAGGGAAAAAAAATCCCACAGTGGCATAGCGGGAACTGTTGTAATCTTGATTTGTTAACTCATAGCAAGCCATGCATTCAGACATCAAATCCTGGTTTATCTGGAGGAAAACATGTCACCAGGTTCCACAGGAATTTTGTTGCGTTTAAAACCTTTTTTTTTTTTTCTCTCAGTCATGACAGACGTCACATTTTCTGACTGGATTCATGTTTGCACGATTCTCAAATATGAACTCTGGTATATATATATATATATATATGTGTGTGTGTGTGTGTGTGTGTGTGTGTGTGTGTGTGTGTGTGTGTGTGTGTATAT
>JAFFST010050478.1:51813-68773 GCA_022414735.1 Noturus placidus | reverse complement strand
ATTTTGGTCTCATCTGACCACAACACTTTCACCCAGTTGTCCTCTGAATCATTCAGATGTTCATTGGCAATCTTCAGACGGGCATGTACAGTATATGTGCTTTCTTGAGCAGGGGCGCTGCAGGATTTCAGTCCTTCACGGCGTAGTGTGTTACCAATTGTTTTCTTGGTGACTATGGTCCCAGCTGCCTTGAGAACATTGACAAGATCCTCCCGTGTAGTTCTGGGCTGTTCTCATGATCATTGCAACACCACGAGGTGAGATCTTACATAGAGCCCAAGGCCGAGAGAGATTGACAGTTCTTTTGTGTTTCTTCCATTTGCGAATAATCGCACCAACTGTTGTCACCTTTTCACCAATTTGCTTGGCAATGGTCTTGTAGCCCATTCCAGACTTGTGTAGGTCTACAATCTTGTCCCTGACATCCCTGGAGAGATCTTTGGCCTTGGCCATGGTGGAGAGTTTGGAATCTGATTGATTGATTGTTTCTGTAAACAGGTGTCTTTTATACAGGTAACAAGCTGAGATTAGGAGCACTCCATTTAAGAGTATGCTCCTAATCTCAGCTCGTTACCTGTATAAAAGTATAAACACGTGGGAGCCAGAAATCTTTCTGATTGAGAGTGGGTCAAATGCTTATTTCCCTCATTAAAATGCAAATCAATTTATAACATTTTTGATGTGCCTTTTTCTGGATTTTTTGTTGTTATTCTGTCTCTCACTGTTCAAATAAACCTACCATTAAAATTATAGACTGATCATTTCTTTGTCAGTGGGCAAACGTACAAAATCAGCGGGGGATCAAATACTTTTCCCCCCACTGTATGTGGCTGTCACTTACATTTACATTATGACATTTGGCAGATGCCCTTATCCAGAGTGACTTATAGAAGTGCTTTGAAGTCTCTATCAATAAATACATCCTGATACTGGCTCACTAGGTCACAGAATACAATCAGTTTAAAAAGCACAATGACAACACATAATATATATACATATATATATATATATATATATATATATATATATATATATATATATACATATAGCAAGATGCTAATTGCTAATTGCTAACTAATTCAGGAAGAGGTACTGTCCTGTGAAAAAATAAGTACATCCCATGGAAACTGTTGGCTTTTTTGCCATGTTTGGACAACCAAACATTTGATAATATTTGAAACAGTGAATGCAAGCTGTCCATTCCTTGAGGCATAACATTTCCACCACTGTGATTCACAGTTGGTATGAGGTGCTTCTATTGAAAACCTGTCTTTGGTCAGCGCCAAGCATGTCTGCAGTTACTGTGGCCAGACAACTTTATCTTTGATTTGTCTGTCCAGAGTGCATTATTCCAAATGGCATGGTCTTTAGGCCTATATGCTCACTGTCAATCTGTAGTATTGCTTTAATGTATTTTTAGAAAGCTTTTTCCTGGCACACCTTCCATGCAGGTATCCCATGCAATCTCTTTCTGATTGTAGAAGCATGCACTTTGACACCAACAGTTGCAATGCTTACTAACAGATCCTGTGATGAAATTTTGGGGTTCTTGGAGACTTCTTTTTGCATCAGACGGTTTGCTCTTGAGCTGAATTTGCTGGGACGGCGAGCCCTGGACAAATTGGCATTTGAAATCTGTGCCATTTGTAGATGACTTTCATTAAATGATGTATTTCAAATAATTTGGAGATCTTTTAAAAACCCTCACCAGACTCATTAGCATACACAACCTTTTTATCTGAAGGCCTTACAGAACTCTTTATATCTTGACATGATGGCACCACACACATCAACAGCAAAGGGATATGAGAAGTTTATATAAGATAGTTTTGAGCTGCACTCCCTAAGCAGATTCTAATCACTGGTACCCAATCTTGAAGAGCTGATTCTAATTTTATGGCTTTGAAGGTGTGATAAATGTAGGGGTGCACTTACTTTTTCCATGTGACTGATCTGTTTTTTTGTTAAATTAGTACAGAATGTCAATTGAATGTGTCATTTGATAATGTATCAACTTTATTAATAGGCAAGGTTTCAAAGAGGATAAACATTTTCCATGGGGTGTACTTATTGTTTTACATGAATGTAGAGCTGGACGACTGCCAGTGATTCAGCTAGGTTAAGTTCAGCATTCTGGATAAGTTGCAGAGCGCAAATGCCGCTCAGGGGTCGACCTGACTTTCAGTCCCAGTAAAGAAGGTGTGGCCAAATTGTATGTGGATGTCCGTTAGAGTAAATGAGGAATGACTTAGGGCTATGTCCCCATCAGTCCAAGTAAAGGAGGTGTCGGCAGCTTTTGTGACTTGAATGAAGGAAGTGTTGCCTCTGTAACCATCAGTCCCAGAAAAGGAGATGTGGGCTAATCCTCAGGAGGCATGGACTAGGCATCTATGCCTGTTGGTCTGAGTGAAGGAGTTGTTGCCTACATCTTTGTGCCTATCTTGTTAAAGGAGGAGTTTAATGTTGATTTAATGTGAGTAAATGAAGGAGGTGTGGCCTCTGTGCCTTCCAGTAAATTAATTGTTTCCCTTGTGTCTGTCACTTTGACTGTAAAGGAGGCCTGATCACTGTGACTAAGCAAAGGAGGTGTGGCCTCTGTACCTCACAGTCCCAGCAAAAAAAGGCATGAACAAGGCACATATGTGTGTGTGACCAAGGTGTCACTGAATTTCACAAGATACACACACTTAACCTGATGTCCACTGCATTTCTGTAACATGGACATTTGAAGCGTGAACTCCAGTGTGGGAGTGCTGACAGAAACATAAAGAACTATGGCGTTTGGACTCACAATGAGTTGAGTTTAGCTGTTATAATGGGCAACGCTTGTCTGCTCCTCTTCAGCAACAAACACGTTGGACTTTTTCATCTTGGTGGAGCAAATACTACAAAGGCCATTTTTATTCTCACCAAAATTTTTCCTGCTAGTGCAAAACAAACAAGCACTAATGCTCATGAAATATTTTCAGCCTTCCACCTGATACAATACAAAAGTAAGTGTGTTTTTGCAAATATAACTTTTATTAGGTAAGAAGAATGATGTTTTAATGTTTTTTTTTTTAAATAGGAAATAATATCACCAGTGTCATTGCTAGTTTTTCTTCATGTTGGGATCAGGCCAGTGGTTGATTTAATGTCAGCTAAATAATGCAGCACAACGTTCTCACCAATTACTAAGCCAGCCTAATGCAGAGGTCTTTCAGAGCTTCCAATGTACTGTATGCTGCATCCTGAGGATTGATTTTCTAAAAATATGATTTCAATCTGCAGATTTTCCCCCTGCTTTGTTTCCTTGACGACACATCCAAACAGGGAGCCGTTTCCCGGACAACAGGCCTGAAAAACAAGGCTTACGACTATCAGCAGTTAGATGGGTTCTTTTGTGTGTGTGTGTGTCTGTGTGTTTGTGTGTGTGTGTGTGTGAGAGAGAGAGAGATAGAAAGAGAGAGAGAGAGAGAGAGAGAGAGAGAGCATGAGAGCAACTGAAGTCCCAGAATTATATGAATTAGCAGAATCACAGCCCAATCAGTCAATTATGGCAACAAAGGCACATCAGATCTAACTTGCTTCATTTTTAAAACCATGTTCTGTACATTTTAACCTCCAATTATACACAGTTCAATCTGCACATTCATAACTCTCTCTTTTCTCCGATCTGTAAATTAATTGCGGATAAAAAATGTTTTAAAGGTATTAGTCACCCAGCAGGGTTAAAAAAAAGAATGTTATAAACTAGCTAGATTGACTGTGCTGAATATCACTCATATCAGTGTTCTACTGTGCATTAATGTTGTAGATCATTTCATTAATTACTTTCTATCTATCTATCTTATTTGTTTTCCTTTCTTTTTATATTTAACTATGAATATAAAAATAATAAGTGAATCAAAACAAAAAAACCATCCATCTTTGTTTTCTGGAAGGCTTCCACAGCATACTGTTTTTACTGCTCAAACACACCTGATTCGACTCGTTGGCTAATGAGCAAGTGTGTGCTGAGCTGAAACAGGTGTGTTAGAGCAGGAACAACACTAGCATGCACTTGTGTGCTCTGAGCTGCATCTTTACTTCAGTTTAAAATTCAAGATGGAAAAACTGCCAATCACTCTTTTTCCCCTTCCCCCCCAAACACGTGAAACTTTTGCAAACTACATGGGCTCGGCTGCTACCGGTGCATGATTAATGGCTGGAGTGGGTAAACTGTGACAGGCTGTTGTTAGGGGCCGATAATGCCTTTGACATGCTAAAGCTTTAACACTGATGCAGGAGACGCAGGTGACAGGCCAAGCCTTCTGTAAAACATGGGGCTAGAGGCGAGGTGAAATAAGAGTCCTTTTATTTTGGGGATTGTTTCCATGACAGAAAATGTCATAAAGGGCAAATTCATCAGCTAGAACATATTGCAGTGCAGCAGTCCAAAGTTCTGGAACACCCGGAGTTCTTTATGTCTTATTACAATCTGCAAGACTAAGACAGATCAAATAAAACATGTCATTTAAGAAAGAAAAAGAGATAATGGCAAAGTTTTTTGTTATAAGGAGTCTCCAGTGTCAGTGCATTGTAATGGGTCAATAGGTTTTCCGGATTTGTACTTTCTTGTAACATTACAAGCTACAGTTTTTCTTCAAAAAGAAACAAACCAGCATACAGCTGTTATAACATAAGTGATAACAGGAACTAACTTGTTTTGTGTATGTTCCACATCATTAAATCTAACAATAAATGGATAAAAAACATAACATTTCATTCTTTAGACAATTACAAATTATAATTGTTGACAAATTATAATTGTGGTATAAGAGGAATAAACCACTTTGGGACTGCATCACACCATCTCGTCATTGATTATTTTATTAAGATAGCATGCACCCAAGTGTTTTAGTCCTTACTTACTTAAAGGCTGGTGCAGTTGTGGGGACACAGTGGCTTAGTGGTTAGCACGATTGCCTCGCACCTTATGTTTCGGGTTTGAATCCCACCTCCAGCCTGTGTGTGTGAAGTTTGCATGTTCTCTCCATTTCCTCTGGGTGCTCTGTTATCCTCCCCTAGTCCAAAGACATGCATTGTAGACTGTAGAGTGTGATTGTGCCCTATGATGGGTGGCATCCGGTCCAGGTTACACTCCACCTTCTGTGCTGAGTTCCTGGTATAGGCTCCAGTCTCCTTGTGACCCTGTGTTGGATAAGTGGTGGATGGATGATCTTTAAAATAAATTCATAAACATTTTTCAATGCTCTTCAATGTGACATCTAGACACAACATGATCAAGAGGCATGGACAAGGTTGGAGCTAATAAACCTTAATGGAGCTTGTAAATTTATATGAAGCAAACAATTGCCGTTTTTCTTCTTCTTCTTCTTCTTTTTTTTACTGCGGTCACCCTGTGAAATTTATTCCATCTTCTTGCTTACACAGTGGCTGAATGCATTTTCCAGAATATCCATCACTACTATGATGTTTCTCACCTTATTTTGGAGACAAGGCATGGGGTAAATCAGCTCTGCTTTCTGCATTCTTCAATTATATGGCAATACTTACTGCTAGAAGGTTTGACAGCCAGTACATAATTAAACATGATACATTTTGGGCCAACTGTAAAAAAAATGATAGAAAAAGCATTAAGAAGAAAGATTTTTTGTGGCTCTTAGGGCTGTGAGGTGTTATTGCAACAGTGGCAACATGTTGCATAAACTGAACTTTTAGCTAGATTTCAGTTTGAGTACACATACAGTAAATCATAGGACACGTATACGATGTTCTCACCACAGCATGGCACATGTGTGATTTGTGCTTTTTATTTGGGCTTGAGACCAGGAATTTTGGTCCCTCTGTTTAAAAGTCAGAAAAAAATGAGACTATGATGTGTTTGGGTGAGCAGAACCAGGCTTAGAAGTGTAGTTTGGATCCATGTGCAGAGTTTTAAATTGAAAATTGTAAATGTTTAAGCTTATAGTGGTCCAACACAGTAATGACATCAAACAAACAGGGTGAATACAAAAGGTTGGGCAAGCAAGTAAAAAAAAAAGTCAAGGATTATATGGTTCTCACTGGAGGAAAACCACTACCATGCTGAGAATGATCCATCATTCATATGTTATCTGCCCAGTGGTTGTCCCTTTCAATTGATGGATGAGGTAGATAGGGGCCAATATGTTATCTGAAGCCAAGGATGAACTGTAGGCCATACGTGCACCAATATGGTAGGTACACCTGCTAAAATTCACCCCATCCTGGCTCTTTTAAACCATCCAATAGCTAATCAAAAGCTATCTTAGATACTATTGCTAATTTCTGGCTAACCCCAATGGAGGGTTCACTCCTTGTATGCTACACTGGTTAGGTTGACTTAGTGAGGCCTTTGTTAGGGCAATTCTTTATTTCCAATAATGCTAAATCATTGTACTGTAACAGCAGCTATCAGACGAGGCTGGTTACAGTGCCTGCTTTGCAGGAAATGGCCATTTTCCTTTTTGATTGTGCCCGTTGTTTGCAATTTAGATGGCAGCCATGAAGTGGAACACTCCTCAGAGCTGAGATTGCTGGAGAAAGATACTGGTGTGGTTTGGCTTGGCAGCTGGATGTCCATTTTCCTATTTCTTTTTAGACCAGAAATGGTTTCAAATGAATTTTAGATTTGTACAGAGAAGCCATTTGCAAGAGTAGGCTATTAGTTCTGAATTGTTCAAATGGGTTTAATTATTTATTTTCTTTTATTCAGTCTAAGTGGATTAATGCAGGTACACAATATCAAAGAGGTCTGTTTTTGCCTGAGCATTCTTACTTTATTTGTAAGTCCCCCACGTTGCTACTTAAGAAGGGTTCCTGCTTAACCTTGGCCTTGCTCATTTTCCAGCTCACTGGTCCTTATTTGTTTCTGTGAGAACAAGGAGTTTTGTTCTCTTTGTGAAAGTGCACAACCTACAAGCTGGGTTCTCTGTGCGAGAATTGCTTATTACTTTCTTGAGGGAAGAAAATTAATTCAACTGAGACCAATATTTAATATTAATGTCATAAAACATGGATAGATGGTGTGGCGGAGGTGGAATGTGTTTCTCCCACTGACTAATTCAAGGATATTAGAGCGACTTGTTTGTTTTCATGGTGTCCCGTCGTGAAGGCAGGGTCAGGATGAATTAAACAGCACAGCACTACAGAGAGATAGAGAGAGAGAACGGGAATGTGAGAGAGGAAAAGCAAAAGAGATAAAGAGTGTTTTAAAAAAAAACATCCCCTCAGAACACAAAGAAGATGAAGTGAAGCATAACCAGTCATGCAAAAAGGACCTTAGGAAGGCTGCTTTTTTTTTTCATTTTTATATGGCTGTTCCATATTTATCATCACCCTAGGTGTGTTTGTTTTGATATGATGAGCATTTGGAAGATATAAGAAGCTGTTTAGTTCGGGATATTAAACAACAAAGTGTGTTGATCTATACTCAAGACATTTATTCATTTACATTTATTCATTTAGCAGACGCTTTTATCCAAAGCGACTTACAAATGAGAGCACACACCAATGGTAGCAGAGCTGCCATGCAAGGTGCTAGCTTGCCATCGGGGGCAACTTAGGGTTCAGTGTCTTGCCCAAGGACACTTCGGCATGGGATCACCCGGGCCGGGATTCGAACCACCAACCCCACGATTAGTGGATTCGTGGACAACCCGCTCTACCGACTGAGCCACACTTCCCTTTGAGTTTACACCGGCTTTCCAAGGTTAAAGCATGAGTGGAAAAGTTACTTTCTGGCTCAGCACTGGTTTCAGGAGAAAACAAAAAGCTGGCAGTAACTATAAACATCTACATTGACAAAAAAAAATGACCCATGTTTCTAGTCATATTTTGGCAAAATTTTGATAGGGTTGCCTTTTGAAAGGGTAATCTTTGCAATTAACATTGTTCTTGCACCACTGTTAAGAACCACATGGTCCCAAATTTGGTTCTTGTCTTAACGCTGAACTTTGTACTCCAGAAATTCAAGGAACTGGAACAGATTTTTTCCCTCCCTTTTAGTTCACTTGAGTACAAGTGGTGAGCCAGGAAGGGGGAACCCATGAGCCTATATGGTAAGACCATATCGTGTTCATTGGTACTGCAGGAAAATCAGCGTTTTCAAAACATCTATATTTACCAAAATGGCAGAATTAAGGGTTGGTTTAACATGTGATGGGTTTTCACAGACCACAACAACTTGCAAATCATGATGAGATGGAATTTTAATGAGCAAGGGCAGTTTCATTGGAGTTCATTCATTCATTCATAATCAGTAGCTGTTTATGCTGGTCAGTGGTGGATCCGGAGCTTATATTGGGATAATGCTGCAAGAAGAGTATAGACCCTGGGTGGGACACTAGTCTATCACAGGGCACCCCAAGCTCATGATCAAATCAAGGCAGAAACTCTAACTTTTTCATTATGGTTTGCTTCAATCAATTCTTATGAGCTTGCTATCTTGAGATCCCTTTGATATACATTAAATCCATGACTGATCAAGACTGATCAGCTCGTTTTCTTTGAAATATGGTAGGAGAATTGATGGGTCACCGTTAAATGCAAAAGCGAGAATCAGTTTCTTGGAGCTTCACAGCCTAAAGACAGCCGAGATGTCTCACTCTATTGATGCTTGAGGTGGCTACAGCTCACTAAAGAGGGCTGTAACTCTTGAAGTGAACTCAAAATGAGAATAGATGGTAGGTGTCCATTGTGCAGGGAGAAACTGTTGGACCATAAAGGGAAAGATGTATGATGGTGTAAGGATGAGTAATTCCTTACCAGAGGGGGAGGGGGGGGGGAATCACATCACCCACATTGGATCTAGTGTTCTGTGATGGCACCACAAAAGTTTCCTCCTGGCTGTTGTTGTGTCTTCTAGGTCATAAGTTACAGGCACTTCAAAAAGAGGTCCGGGACTTTTTTATGTCTTAATTTTATAGCTACTTCATGTCTTCTGGAGTGGTTTGATGAGTTTCATGAGTTGTTTCTTTTTAAAAGCAAGCACACAAATGTGACATCTGTGAAGCTGTCCATAGTCAGTTATATAATAAATTGCAATAAAATATTATTGACACTTCAAAATAACAACTTTCAGCTTTCAAGGATTCCTTTTGAATCCAGAATGCCATGTAGATAGGCAGCATTTTTGGGCAGCGTTTGTTCTCCTGAGGTGAACAATTTATGTGACATACTGTATTCAAAAGTTTTCTTAGTCTCAAGGCATTATGTGGCCTTCTTGACAAGATGAGAGTTTTATAAAAATCTTTGAAAAACATTGAGGAAAAAAACTATATACAGTACCATCCAAACATATTGGAACAGCAAGGCAAATTCTATATTTTTTGCTATACACAATACATTTGGGTTTGAGATCAAAGATTAATATGCACAATAGATCAGAATTTCAGCTTTCATTTTCTCATATATACATCTAGATGTGTTAAATGACGCCGAACAATGACTCTGGTTTATTTCTTAAAGAAATATTGATCAAAATTCTTACTATATAAATAATGACGGCACAGAGAATAAACAGCAGCTAAATCCTTCAACTTAACTCTTGATTAGATAATATATTGAATATAATACAAAAACTGCCATATAGTTCTAAGCACACAGAGCCTTGATTTATATTTTATTAGCAATTATTAAAGCATTTCCAATCTTCCATTCCTCAGCAAAACACTTCCAGTGCACTCCACTAATATTGGCATTCTTGGTAACTATGAGCAAAGAAGGCTGTGAAAAACTATCTTTATTGTTTAACCTTTTGTTTAAAAAAATGTATGTTCTTCACAAATAATTAAATATTTTTCACTATATATGTTGCACAATCTGTACCAATCCAGATATTGGAAAAGTGTCAAGGTAGCTAATAACCACAGAGACAAAAAACAAACAAACAAAAAAAAAAAAACCCTTTCTATTTAAGTGGCATTAAATCTAAGTTTATTTCTTTTGAAGTACCTCCTGAATGTGTAATTTAATACCTTGCTATTTTTTTTTTTTGCCAAAATCTTAGGAACATCTCTACAGGGTTAACATCTGCTATCCTGAATAGTTTGCCAGCAAATTAACCGATAGTATTCTAGCATGCATTCTAGCATGTAATTGAAATTTTACAAATTTTAGTCCCACAAGGCTCCATTGTAGGTTCCCTGCTCTTCAGTTTGTATATACACTTCTGCTTGTTTCCATCAAATGCAAGCATAATATAAATCATATGCTAATGACATACTATTACTATACAACTAGACACACGGATGAGATACAAATTCCTTTATAGAATCATAGTGAATATGTCGTCATTTTCAAACAAACAAACAAACAAACAAAAATCTGATATACTAGTAGTGGGTTCCAAGGCAAAGCAGCAAAGGCAAGGTATGCAGCTCAGCATGTTTGAACATCTTTAAGTGTGTTGAGAAAAGCATCCCAGGTGGCTCCTTGTGAAGCTGCTGAGGGAGCACCAAGTGTTGCAAAGCTGTCATCCTGTCATCTTTGAAGGATCTGAAATATTAGAACATTTTGATTTGTTTGACACATTTTTGTCCATGTACTATGCTTTTTCATAGTTTTGATATCTTTATTTTGAAATATCATGTGGGAAATGGTCAATTATTAAACTGCCCTACATTTCTAAGTAGGTGTATCAAAACTTGGCAGGATATTTTGGGAGACTGAATGCTGCTTTGTTTAATTCAATGCTACCAGTACAATCTGTACTCAAGTACCTAGAAATAGCAGGGTATGAGATCATGATTTAAATAATGGTGGCATTCGAGGTCAGGAAGCAAATCCCAGAGTGATCATATTGCCAGAAGTGGACTTTAATTCTGTTCTAGGAGCTTATTATCCTGAGAAGCATTCAGCTCCTTTTTGAAGAATACATGATTATAAAAAAGTGCCCAGTAATAGGAGTAAAAGTGAATTATAATAAAACACACCAATGCACATGAGAAATAATCACCGAATACTGAATTTTACATAAAGGGAAGCTTCAAGGTCCATCTAGGATCTGTTTCACTGAGCTGATGTAAAGGAATCTAACACAATACACTAAAATAAAATGTAAAGACTATTTTCTGATTATTTGTTAAAGCACCTAACTTACTCGGTCTTAAGGCTGGCTTATACTTCTGCATTGAAGCATGTCACAACAAAGAGGGAGGTTTATGGGCAAGCGTAGCACACAGGTGCACTGATGGACGAACATAATTCTGTAATCTGACTGTAAATGTGACATCACTGCAACACAGCACTAGAGAAACTGCCCATAGTGACAGAGCTTCTGTTTGTAGAAAGTTAATGAACACCTTCTGAACAATCAGAATCGAGAATTCAATAGTGCTGTGGTATAATATGTGATGTCTTTGAGAGCAGAGAATTAAAAAAAAAATCCCAAACCATCCTCTATTATTTCCGTATTGAATTCATTTCTAATTTTACGGACTCAGAACCTGGAAGTAAGTAGTATTGTAGTACATGTCTTCTCTATTAATTTTGCAATGAAATGTGCATCGTTTGTGGTGGAAATGTTCAAGTTACATAGTGTCACATTTTTTCTCACTACAAAGTATTTTTTTTTTTTAATTTACATCTTTTTTTAAACATAAATAGCACTTCCCAACAAGGCCAACATAAACACTGTGCACTACCAACCAAAGTTCTCTCTTTCCAAACTTTTTTTAAGGTTGGGCTGCCTAGAAACGACAGTCATCATTACACGAGAATGAATATCTCAGTCCATCAAACGCCATTTACAAATTGCCATAATGAGAGTTTTGTTTCCGCATGCTGTTTTGAGACAGGGAGACTCTTCACGAATGCCAATCGGGCTGAACCAAAATAAAGAAACTAGCATGCTGAACCCACAAATGGAGAGAGAACTGCGAATCAGTCCGACTCCCACTCTGAATCCTCTCCCGATATTGTGGTGAAAAATCCTAGGCAAAGCCTAGGGTGGAAAAATGAAGAGATAAATCAGAGGGAATATTTTGCAGGAAAGTGAAAAGCAAAAGTGGTGCAGTGGATTAAATTTTTTTTGTAATGCATTGCTTGGAAATTACACATGAATAAAGCATAAAGCATTTCAGAGCTGTCACAAGGCCAAGGAGTCCTGCAAAGATAAACTGATATTAATTACAAAAATATTGCAGGAGAAAAACCGAAAATGTGTTTAAGCAAATAGGGAAAGCAGAATAGATCACTGGAGTATAGGACAAGTTAGGAATAGGGATTGCTTTGATTTAAGACTTTATCTGCCTACTGTGTAATAAATCTCTTGGATACAGAAAAAAGAGACAAACTGAAAAATGCAGTTGCCCTGCCTAACCTTTACATAATAACTCAGCGACTACTGTCAAGTCTTCGAAAAAGGAGTTAATGCAATCATCAACTTTTTCCTCCTTTCCGCTTAAAAAAATAAAAATAAATACATAATCTACTCACTTGCCAAGCACTCTTGCACCTTGGCGACGTTGTGGCAATCAGATTAATCACTGCAGAGTTGGCTTTAATGTATGATAAAGAATATCACACCTTTGCATTCCTAAATGACTGATTTTTACTCATGTTGGCCTGGGTAAACAGGAAAATAATACCTCAACGTCAAAACAAAACAGCCCTGGACAGAAAAACAATTGCCACAGTGGAGATTCAAAGCGATCACAGGCTATTTTATATCCTCCCTCGCATCAATATTGCAGCAGTCAATAAAAACACTCTGTCCTTAGTGATTTTTAACCAGTATTAAGCGTAGGTGATCGATAGCATGGAGGCGTTTCCGGCTCAGAACAAAAAGTGCATGAGCATAAATGTGTTTGTATTAAGTCATTTTTTTTACAAATCGCTGTGGGTGTATTGTTATGACAAGATATACAGTATCTCTCAAAAGTAAGTACACCCCTCACATTTTTATAAAAATTAGATTATATCTTTTCATGTGACAACACTGAAGAAATGACACTTTGCTACAATTTAAAGTAGTGAGTGTACAGCTTGTGTAACAGTGTAAATTTGCTGTCCCCTCAAAATATCTCAGCACACAGACATTAATGTCTAAACCGCTGGCAACAAAAGTGAGTACACCCCTAAGTGAAAATGTCCATATTGGGCCTCAATTAGCCATTTTCTCTCCCCGGTGTCATGTGACTTGTTAGTGTTACAAGGTCACAGGTGTGAATGGGGAGCAGAAGTGTTAAATTTGTTGTCATCACTCTCACACTCCCTCAAACTGGTTACTGGAAGTTTAACATGGCACCTCATGTTAAAGAACTCTCTGAGGATCTGAAAAAATAATTGTTGCTCTACATAAAGATGGCCTAGGCTATAAAAGGATTGCCAAGACCCTGACACTGAGCTGCCCAAGACCATACAGTGGTTTAACAAGACAGGTTTCACTCAGAAAAGGCCTTGCCATGGTCGACCAAAGAAGTTGAGTGCACGTGCTCAGCATCATATCCAGAGGTTCTGTTTGGGAAATAGACGTATGAGTGCTGCCAGCATTGCTGCAGAGGTTGAAGAGGTGGGGGGTCAGTCTGTCGGTGCTCAGACCATACGCTGTACACTGCATCAAATTGGACTGCATGGCTGTCATCCATGCAGAAGGAAACCTCTTCTAAAGATGATGGACAAGAAAGCCACAAACAGTTTGCTGAAGACAAGCAGACTAAGGACATGGATTACTGGAACCATGTCCTGTGGTCTGATGTGACCAAGATAAACTTCTTCAGTTCAGATGGTGTCAAGTGTGTGTGGCGGCAACAAGGTGAGGAGGACAAAGACAAGTGTGTCTTGCCTACAGTCAAGCATGGTGGTGTGAGTGTCATGGTCTGGGGCTGCATGAGTGCTGCCGGCACTGGGGAGGTACAGTTCATTGAGGGAACCATGAATGCCAACATGTACTTTGACATACTGAAGCAAAGCATGATCCCCTCCCTTCGGAGACTGTGCCGTAGCTAAAGACTGGACCTTGCTAAAGAAGCTGAGGGTGAAGGTAACCTTTTGAGCATCTGTGGAGCATCCTCAAATGGAAGGTGGAGGAGCACAAGGTCTCAAACATCGACTAGTTCCGTGATGTCATCATTGAGGAGTGGAAGAGGACTCCAGTGACAACCGGTGAAGCTCTGGTGAACTCCATGCCCAAGAGGGTTAATGCAGTGCTGGAAAATAATGGTGGCCACACAAAATATTGACACTTTGCCCCAATTTGGACATTTTCACTTAGGGGTGTACTCACTTTTGTTGCCAGCGGTTTAGACATAAATGTCTGTGTGTTGAGTTATTTTGAGGGGACAGCAAATTTACACTGTTATACAAGCTGTACACTCACTACTTTAAATTGTAGCAAAGTCTTATCTCTTCAGTGTTGTCACATGAAAAGATATAATCAAATATTTACAAAAATGTGAGTGGTGTACTCCCTTTTGTGAGATACTGTGTATATATTTTCGCGACGGACCGACAGCCAGCATGCACGGTAAGAGACTCGCTCCTTCCCCGACTGCCATGCAGGCACGAAGCAGCCAGTCGCGCGTCAAACCCAGCAGCTGGAAGGCCCATCACGGTGGGGCGTGGCTGCCGACACAACCTCGGCCGGCGATTGGCGAGTCAGTCTGGAGACTTCCACCACTCAGGCGACGGCAGAAGGGTATAAGAAGACGTTCTTCCGCCTGTGCGTGGAGAATTACTAACTCGCAGAGCATGTACACGTTATTTCAGGTTAAAGCATATTCCAATCGCTATACGGCGGCAGTTTCGCTAATCTCTCTCTCTCTCTTTCTCTCCCTCACTCTAGAAGGATCGGGTGCGGACGAGGACACAAGCTGGTGAAAGCGCATACAACGGCTGATGACAGCACGGGAAAACCCAAACACTGCCAGGGGATCCCAACATGCCCTTGAGAGCACCACAATGCCAGCCACACCCCCACAAAACCTCCCACACTCACCCCCATATGCACCTCTGAACTTCTAGCTGCACTACGTAAGAGAGAATAAATCTTGAATAACTGGATCACTGCACCCAGTCTCCTGCGTGTCTGGACTTCATCCCTCATGGGCTAATTCCCTTACAATATATATATATATATATTAGTGTGTGTGTGTGTGTGTTATGGTGCTGCAGTCTGAATGCAAGTTCTTTCATTGGGTGGGTGAAGTTCAGAGAAACTGTACTTAAGTAGAAGTATGGGTATGGTCTCAAAATCTTACTCAATTAAACTTCTACTTTAGTGAAATTTAAATGGTATCTACATTTAACCACAATTAAGTACAGTATGCAAGAGTAATTCTATTCAATTCAATTTTATTTGTATAGCGCTTTTTCTAATAGACATTGACTACGTTTGTGTTACGTGTCGTGATGTGAGGAAGTTCAGACAGATGCAAACGCAGTTAGGACAGTTTTATTTAAAAGAGACACAAGCAGTAAATCCAAAAACGTGATCCATGAGAGTAATCCAAAGCAAATAGGTCAGGTGATCGGCAAACATGCAATAATGAGCTAGGAAGGAATCTAACTTGAGGTCACAAAAACAGGGTCGAGAAACAAAACAAAACATGAAACGTGAACTATAGCGAGAGAATGGGAGCGGATAACCCAGCCTGAACTAAATCTAATGATAAACAAAACATGAACTATGACATGAAACATGAACTGAGACTATGACTTATGACAAAAATCTAAACTATGACTAAACTAATTTAACTCTAATTCAATAATCTGTGCTGTGTGCTGGGAGGCACGTGGTATATATGCCGACATAATCAGCCTCGTAATGCCTGACGGCTGAGGGCAATACAGACACATGTGACACAATAACCAATGACAGAACAGGGAGGAGAAACATACACAAATACATGTGTTTGAAATGTCAACAATGTCACCATCGGAAAAGCAGGTGCTCACGCATATGCACTTAGAGAACACGGCTTCAAGGGGGCATCAAGACAGTTTACATCAGGGGTCTCAGACTCGCGGCCTGGGGGCCAATTGCGGCCCGCAGAACAATATTTAGTGGCCCCCTACTTGAAATAAAAGCTTAATTTTTTTCATATGTACCTGCGTGAGTTGTTGCCCTGGGTGTTTTATATTTTTTAAAACTTGTGGGCTACCACAGCTCAGGCTCGTGACAACAACACGAATTATCAACGTTGGTCAATTGAAACGTGTTTCGGGAGTGTCACCCAGTGCAAATACGTTATTTTGTTACCCAGTCATGTCTTTTTCAAAATCTGCCATGAAGAGAAAGGTTGGCGATGACCACAGACAATTTCAGGAGAAGTGGGAAACGGAATATTTTTTTGTAGCGCACAGGGGCATTCAGACGTGTCTAATATGCACAGATAAATTTGCGGTGCACAAGGAGTATAACATCAGATGTCATTACTCAACTAGACATGCTGAGGAGTATGCAAAATACCAGGGAGATGAGTGAGAGGACCGGGTCGCCAAACTTAAAACATGTCTACTGAGGCAACAAGATTTTTTCAAGAAAGCAAGCAAAGAGAATGATGCAGCAGTCGAAGCTAGCTACGTGGTGAGTGAGATAATTGCTAAGGCAGGAAAGCCATTCAAAGACAGTTCGAGTTCATCGAACAGTGCATGTTACAGGCTGCAAGTGTAATCTGTCTGTAAAAGAAAGGTCAGTTTAGCAACATCAGCCTTTCAGCCAACACAGTGGCAGAACGCATTTTTGACCTGTCGTTTAACATTTATGATCAACTGCATAAGAAATTTAAACATTTCCATTCATACTCAGTCGCAGTTGATGAGAGCACAGACGTCACTGACACATTCACTGACTGAATGTACTGAACAAGAAGTTACAAGGCCAGAACCGGCTTGTCAGTGCTGCATATGACAATGTCAGAGCATTCTCCAGAAAACTTGTGTTATGGAAACCCAGCTTTCTCAGACAAACCTCTGCCATTTCCCAGCATGCAAGGCGCTCATGGATTCAGGCACA
>JAFFST010050478.1:14363-32248 GCA_022414735.1 Noturus placidus | reverse complement strand
AAATATATTTCACACTCACACACTCACTCACACACACACACTCACTCACACACACACACACACATACACACACGCATACACACACATATACACACATACACACATTCACACACACATGTTTGTGTGTGGTGTGTGTGTGTGGTGTGTGTGTGTGTGTGTGTGTGTGTGTATGACTGGAGGGCAAGAGCAGGAAGAAGAGTGTGACTGAGCTCGGTAGGCTTTCGAAAACATCAGAACAGCAGTTGGGAGATTGAAACAGGTGTGACGCTCTATTAGGTCCTGAGGGGAACAGCCCTTTGATGTGCTCAAAAGGAACCATCTTTGGCTGTAAATGTATCTCTATGTCATCCTTTCTCCCTTTGAGAGTGAATCAAGCTCTGTTTGGTCCAGCCTACGGTCTCCTGTTTAAGATTCAGGCCAGATTCTGATTAATGGAAAAGGGAGATTTTTTTTAAGAGAATAGATCAATCAAAGGAGACTCAGAAGAGAATGGCTCTGAGAAGTTATTCATTTGTAAATTCCAGTTTAGTAAAGGCAGTGTGTCTTGATACTTTTTTTTCAGTCCCAAGCACATTATTTTGGATTGGTGATATTTTAGCAGACACTTGCTGTATATGTAGATGAATTGGGATTGTGTAAAAATTTCAATTTAGGATGGTTGTGTTATTGTTTTTAAGGAGCGATCACATGAGTTTCATATTTTAGTGCAGAGAACTTTATCAATATTGTTTCAATTTAATAATTATTTTTGTGTTTTTGAGTGTTTGTGCAAAACTTGGTAAAAAAGTGTTTGTGTCTGTGTCGGTATCTGCACAGTTTGAAGTACATTATAGCTTACCTTATGTAAAAGGTGGTAGACTTTTTGAAATTTTGCTGTAAATTTTGTTACAATTTTGTTTTCTGGGTGACACTGCTGTTCCACAACCCAGCCAGTAGTAAAAAATTTGTGATCTAGCAGGATTGCAAGCCAGGGACGAGAAATCTGCAACTGTAGAGTTTGCTGAGCCAGCCAGGAGTGAAAAATCTGTGATTTAGCAGTTTGATGAACCAGGATTGCAAAATGACACAGCCATCCTGGAGCAAAAAATAGGGGTGATAAATCTGCAATCAAGCAGTTTCGCAAAACAGCCATGAATGAAAAATCTGTAAGCTAACAGTTTGTCAGGCTAATCAGAAGAATGTCATCTGTGACCTTACAATTTAGTGAGCCAGCTAGGTCCAATAAATCTGCGTCTAAAAGTCTGGTGATCCAAGATTAATATATATGTGATTTAACCAATTGGTGCACCAGCCAATAGCAATAATGCTGAAATTTAACAGTTTGGAAAGCCAATCAGGAGTAAGAAATCTGCAATCTAATTTTTTAACAAGGAGGACTGTTTAGTAAGCCAGCCAGGACAAAGAAATTGGTCATCTGAGTTTATTGAGCTATCCAGGAGAGAGAAATAGGTAATCTAATAGTCTGGTCATCCAGGAAGGGTTCTGCAATCAAACAATTTGGCAAGTCAGCCAGGAGTGGTTAATCTGCGATCAAACAGTTTATTGAGCCAACCCGGAACAAGAAAACTGCAATCTTTTAAGAGAGTAAAAATAGATATACAGTTCACACAATGCCATGCATCTCCAGTCCCAAACTAAAGAAGTAAAATTCAAACACCAAAAACTCATATATTTCAAACAAAGAGAAAATTTTGTACCTTCAATTATTATGAGAAATGTGAGAAATCTCAGGGTTTTTTTTTGTTAACTATTGAAGAGTATGAGCTATTTAAAAAAAATAAATCTGAACCATTTCCTTCAAGCTACTGGGAACCTAATTCACACAGTCACATGACCTCTGAGTAAATTCTTCACTTTAATAATGAGCACATCCAGTTCCAGGTGTTAAAAGTGTGTTGCATCGGAATAAAAGAGAAACAGGCTGCTAGATAAACCAAACTGATCCTGTGTGTTGTGCATTTCTGTGTTTAAAGCACAGCCATGTCTCCCCCAAGGTAATTGACAGTTTGCTGTAATCTCACCCACTCAAATGACTCTGCTCGAATGCATTAACGCAGCACGCACACACAAACACAGACACACACACACACACAAAGCAATACCCCTCCTCTCTGTCACACACTCAACAGCACATCTGTCATCAAAATTACTGTACGTGTCAACTGGAGAAACTTTTCATTTGCAGAAGCACACTGTTGTCTTCCATGTTACACCGCTACACATTTCATTTATGGGACACGTCGCATGGTATCAATTCCATAAATTGTCTTGTCGAGCACTGTAAAGCAATATGCAAAGTTTGTTCTTTTGTAAAATGAAAAGTTTCTTTGGCATAGATTAAAGCAGTCATGCATTACAAAGAACATGAAAGTCAGAACTGCAAATATTTCACACACACACACACACACACACACACACACACACACACACACATACACACACACACACACAGAGTCTATTAAGTTAGAAAATAGTCAGCTTGGAAAATATATGACAAAAAAAGCATGTGCATCTTAATTGCTCTTCTCTGTTACAAATTGACATACATTAGTTTTTAATTAGTCATTATTTTGGCCTTTTGCTTTGATTTGTAAACAACTAAAAAGTTTTAAATAGTTAATTAGGATGTGTTTTGGAATAAAAAAAAAATGTGCTGGGTGCTGATAAAAAAGAAAACCAACCTGAACCCATGCACAATCCATAGGAATTGGAAAAGCAACTTCTTTTTTTGGATTTTATCCAAAATACTTAATTAAAATTATTTAAAGCAATGAGACAGAAATACATAAAACAACCAAAATTAAAACACACACAAGAATAAAACAATGGATATACATATCAGGCCAATACTAAAGAAAGCATTCCCTCACACATATTCACATTGTTTTTTTTTTTTTTTTTTAAGACAATTTTGAAAGGTCAATTTTTAATATTTAATATTATAACTCAGTTATTTGAAATAACATCTGATTCTTCTTCAGGTCTATTAAAAATTAGGAAGATATAATAAGATAATGTTTCAACCTTAGAACGTTAGATCATTTTTATCTAGTCAAGCATAATTTTTATCTAGTAAACAATGTTTGAATCATCATTTTCATCTAGGTGGGAACAATTTTCATTTGGAATAACAGGAATTTCTCTAATCTCCCAAATTCTCCCATGACATGAATGCTGCGTAACACTGCTTTCATGATCAAGTGTTGAAGTGTCTACCTTTTGAGTAGGACAAAAAACCCCACATTGAACTACCTAAAACTTTGCTCTGCTCATAAGGTCACAACAATTCTGCCTTCTTGGAACCAGCTATGAGCAATAAATCTGGTATATATTTGAAAAGCCACTCAGAAGTGAGTAATCTGTGATCTAACAATTTGGTGAGCTAGTCAGAATTGAGAAATCTGTTAGCTAACAATTTGGTGAGCCAGCCAGGAGCAATAAATCTGCTAACTAATGGTTTTGTGAGCCAACCAGAAGTGATAAATCTGCGATCTAACAATTTGGTGAGCCAGTCAGGAGTGAAAAATCTGTGAGCTAACAGTTTGGAAAGGCAGCCACGACCAATAAATGTGCAGCATTTTGGTTAAAGGTACAGCTTGACTGTTACAAAGTGCTGTTACTGTAAATCTTCAATAAATAATAAACATCTTATAGAAAATGTCACCATCTTAACAATTATACTTGTTTTATTATTCATTAAGTGACTATAAAAATTTCTGTGTACGTTATAATAATGATTAATCAATTGTTACATACAAAATTTACATTTAGAAATCAGTGAAGCACTAAACAAACAGATTTTCTTCTGTGTTTTTAATTAACATTTAAAGTCAATCAAGCACCATCTTAGTGTTTGTCTTGTGTTAAACAGTTGAGGTCATTGAAATGCTTTTTGTTGTCATTAATGCAGCATAAAAACACTCCCAGAGGAGATGAATAGACATTGTTCTGTTTGTGAGACTCACAACCCATGTCCAACTCATATTACTAAATTACAGCAGTGTATCGATGCCATGTCTGTGTGCACCGCAGAGGACCCGCTCTCCTGAGCCATCAGTAACTTATATAGTAGAGGCCTGTCAGCTCAAAAGTGACTGCTACAAATATCAAGCAAGCCGGATGAAACAGTTTATCACGTTTCATTGCTTTTCAATAGAGACGAGGATGCCTGATTTATTATTTATGTCCGCATGGCCACCCTATCCCTGTCCTCCGAGGAGCACTCTAAAAATATGTGGCTCATTTGGGACCAAGAGGAAGGATAACGACTATTCCCCATATACACACACAGCTGTAACAAATGCTGTAAACCACAAAAACACTGGCTTTTTCAGTGTAGAACTGAACATACAGCTCTGACCTGTATTTCAGCCTGGATGCTTGATTTATGCAAAGATTCATTAAAGGGCATAATGAAATATATTGCTGTGGGAAATCCACTTATGTGACCAAGGAGGAATTGAGATTGAAAGGTCAAAGTGCAGGAAGGTCAATTAGTCACCAGCGTGTCATCTCTGCACACTCTCACCATGCCAGTGACAATTTCTGCATTATAAGTGGGGTTTCATTCTGCAATTTGTTAGACATGATTCTTTGAGAACAATTTTTGAGCTAGTCACAAAAGTAGAGAATCAGTATCTTTTAGTGCCATGCACCATGTCATGCCTGAGATTCATTTCTCTCTCATTCAGCAGATCAGTGTTTGAATCAGCGGCGTTTGAATCATTTGGTCATGACCACATTCAGAGCTAATGACTTCGTATAGTTAGTGTGTGAATCAGCAAATATTTTGATTATTTCTATTTTATACATTTAATTTGCTTGTTTTTTTTTTTTTATCATTCTTGAATTTGTTGAATTTCAAGTTTATTTGCAACTGCACATGTGCCAATCCTGATCCATGCTCTGCAAGTCAGTGAGTCATTTCCGTTATGAACAAATTGACTCTTCTCTCATTCAGCAGATCAGAATTTGAATCAGCAAATCTTTGGTTTATGACTTAGATTGACTCTTCTTTAATTCATTGGCTCAGTATTTGAATCAGTGAATCCTTTGGTCATGATTGTGAGATGCTGCTGAAGATTTCAGCAGATCACTGATTGAATCAGTGAATCTTTTGATGATGACTGACATTCATTCTTCACTTTTGTGGTGTTTGAGTTGATTTTGGAATGAATCAGTGGAGTGAGTCATTCTGAGCTGCATGAAATAGCAATCTGTAAATCTCACAGAAAATATATATCACAGTATAAAATAACAATGGCAATGACTATTAGCAATTTTACATTACTATTGTACATTATTACAAATTTTATAGTTACTTCAGTTATTATTTATTGTCTTCTGCCTTACATGGACAGCATCCATTTTCAAACGATACATAGAATCAGTGAACGAATTTGAATGCATCATTTAAGTGAACTTACTGTATATAGCACCTTTTAACTTTAGTGGCTTTTCACTGCTTCTCATTCACCTATTCACACACACGCACCAATGCTAGCACCATCGGAAGTAACTTGGGGTTTAGTGTCTTGCCCAAGGACACTTGTAGACCGGGAAACGCCAACCCTACAATTAGTGGACAACCTGCTTTACCACCTGAGTCACAGCCACCCCAATGATTCTAGAGGTATTTTTCATCAGTAAATGAGCGCAGGATCTTCTTACTTCCTGCTATACTGTATCTTGCACCTAAAAGCTTATTACAGGTTGCAGTGTTTAAAGTGTTGTTTACACCATTCCGATTGCAACAATCTGAAAGCTTTACAAAAGATTTCTGATGCTCAGGGGTGGAGTGACGTTTTATCTCTGCTAATATCTGCTATAAAGTTAAAACAAGAATTAAGTATCACACAATCCAAACAAAGTTGTTACATCAGAAATAGTCTAAAAGAAATCAGATTACACTTTTAAAGCAATCTAAAAGATTGCATTACTTATTACACCTTTGGTCAGGTAATTTTTAATCAGTAATCCAATACTGCTTATTATGTTCTTTTTATTTTTTTGGGTAAGAAGGAGAAAAAGAAAATGAAACCGGAGCCTCGTCACATCCTGTCATAAGTGTCTCGCGGTTCTGGATTGTGATTTATTTGCAGCCCCTTTAATTTGGAGGCTCTGGCTGCCGGTAATAGTCCGGCGTACAGGACAAGGTTACCTTGCGTGGCTGCTTATCATGGGGAAAGTGGTCCAGCAGGACGAGGCAATACTGCATTTTATTATCATTCAAATGAGAACATATAGAGGGCTTCTTTCAGATTGGGCTGAAATAATGGGAGCCATTTATCTTGCTCACGCCGACCTTTCATATCCCATTCATGTCTTATTAGAGATTAGAGGGGCATGCATCATCATCTGGGTGTAATTAAAAAAATTAGATATGTATGTATGAATGCAGTCAAATTTGGACAAAAGGTGTCAGCGCTACTAGTTTTTATTCTCTCTCTCTCTCTCTCTCTCTCTCTCTCTCTCTCTCTCTCTCTCACACACACACACACATTGTGAGAATGGTTACCTCCTCTGTGTTGACTTTTCCCACTGTTTCCTTTTAGTGTTGGGAACAACCCTGGCATCCCAGAGCGACAGCTATTATAATTTTCCGGAGGTGTTTATGAGACGCCTGTTAAAGCTTAACCTAATCACAACGTGCTGCATTAATGGGCTCTGCATTCAGCAAGTCAAGGCATCTCTGTTCATCCGTTTTTATGATGGATGAGGGGATATGGAGTTGGGTGGGTTGGGTTGATATTGATGTTGGGTGGCTGTAAATGCCAGGAGCAGTATAGAGTAAGTGTACAGTGTTTGGAAGAAGAGGAAGAAAGCTTAATTTTTGTGTGTTTGCTTGCTTGTGTATCTTCTAATTATTTTCAGATTTCTACGTACAGTACATTTAAATTATATTAACTAACAAAATGAACACATTATTCTACAAGTCAATGATCAAATGTGTATACACAGCAGTTAGCAGTAGAGAAACATTTGAGCATTTCTTGAAAAAGCAGTGTAAACCTTAGTGTAATGTAGTACATTATTATTATTATTGTTATTATTATTATTATTATTATTATTATTATTATTATTATTATTATTATTATTAGGGGGGTAAGCACCAGGTGCCTGGAACCCTGTCTTGCACCATCTATGATTTACTACGGAGCCCCCCTAGTGCCAGGTAAAAAAAAAAGCCGTGTGCAATCAGTGCAATCAGTGATTTTTTTCTACATCATTTAATGATTTTCATGCTGTCGCCAGAGATTTTGGTTAGTTTAAACTTCCTTCAGTGACAGGTTGGTCTATTTTTACTTTGGTTAAACATGACATTACACACAATGCTCATTAATAGTAGTGCAGTAGAATTTAGCCCTCGCTTAATCTCTACTTACAGAGACGATGCAGCTGCGCTTTAGTCTTTCCAGCTCTCTCACTTCCTCGGCTGTACAGTCTGCACAAACAGAACAGCTTCCAAAGTTTCAGCATTCATGCTAATGCCATAATCAATGGCATCACACTAGTCATGTCGTAGATCATGCTAAATAGCTTATCTGTAACTCAGAGTCACAGAATTGTAGTCCAACTTTTGCGCCAACGTTGCTGGAAAGTGGCAAGTGAGAAAAGATGCATTTGCTGTTCAGCAAAATACTTATAAATATTATAGATAAACATAATTAATGTGTTTTCCGGTACAGTTTCCTTTAAGTGATCTTTTATAATATACAACATTTCAATAAATAGTGTGATATTTTGTATTATTACACATCAATGTAATGATTATTCTCTCTCTGTGTGTGTGTGTGTGTGTGTGTGTGTGTGTGTGTGTGTGTGTGTGTGTCTGTTGAGAGTGAAGGCCACCTGAACAGGGAGAGCAGATGATGATGAATGAGTGAGCGTTCTCTCCCTCCAGCGTTCCCTAATGAGTGCACGCTGGGTAACAGTCCTATTTCATCAGCCCTGAAAGAGCGAAGCCGTTTCCTCCGCAGCTCTCTTAAATGCTAATTGAATGGTAAAACGTCGCTGCAGGCCGTTTGTTGTCAGCTCATTTGGCCCGCCATTCATCTCCATCCTTCACGTTTTTTTATTTTATTTATTTATTTATTTAGTTAGTATGGCAAACGCACGACGAGGTAGCCGACGTGACTTTGCAGCAAGTGATTGAGTTCCGAAGCTCAGAACCACACACATTTTTTCCTCTCACAAGCTCCCTTGATGAACATTTATTACACCTGTCATGCACTCATCAAAGCCTTTTACCTGCGTTTCAGTCACTCCAGGTGCCTATGTGTGTTGCCCCGACCCTGTTTACACACTCTGATTCATTTAAAAACGTTGATGTGGTGCAGATGGAGTCCCCAGAACAATAAACTGAGTCTTATCTTACCGGTGTCTTAATAAAGGTGATGGATGGCATCGCTCAGAGACAAACGGAGACAATTGGGTTTAGCCTACGTTTCTGTAATTCAAACAGCGCGGTGAGGGCGAGCGTTTGCTCAGGTTCCTCTCATCTTCCTGTCAGAGATCTGTAGTTATTAAGAGTTTGAAAATATGGCTGTGGCATGACATGGGGGTGGGAGAGAGAGAGAGAGAGAGAGAGAGAGAGAGAGAGAGAGAGAGAGAGAGCAGAAACTGAGGAATCTGATTGGTCAGAAAGTGGTGATAAAGAATATGTTGCCGTTTCTACAGAACACGTTATTATTTAACAATGAAACACACATAATTCTTGATTAGGGGATCCATCCATCTATCCATCTTCTACCGCTTACTCCTTTTCAGGGTCATGGGGAACCTGGAGCCTGGCGGGGTACACCCTGGATACGGTGCCAGTTGATAAGGTGATGTTTTCAACATATTTATTCAAAGTATTTAGAGATTGACGTTTAGTTCCACACAACATTATTGTACCTGAACTACATAAGCATTAAAGAAAATTTATAGAATAATTTTTGCACATAATACCAGGTCATATAAAAATTCAATCTCCCTCATTTCTTTTAAAAGGATCCTCTAGATACTTCAAAAATACTAGTTGATGCACAAACATAGCCTGAATATATTATGCCTACACTTTATGCTAATTTATAGTTTATTCTAGTCTTGAAAATAAATGACAATGTTGGAAATGTGGATAAAATTAGATGGCACAGCCCTTAAGCTCAGGTACAGTGTTGAGGGGGAGTCAATTAGGGCATATTGAACATTACTGAAACAGGGAATTGGCTTTACAACATGATCTACACGCAAGATCTATAAGTTAGTTTGCTTCAGGTTGAGCCTTTGTATAACTAACAAAGCCACCTCTCTCTCTCGCTCTCTCTCTCTCTCTCTCTCTCTCTCTCAGAGACACACACACACACACACACACACACACACACACACACACACACACACACACACACACACACACACACACACAGATATTCACAATCATCTAGGTTGTGTGTTTAGTTCCTTCTCTCCTTTACTGGATTGGTGCCATGTGTGATATGATTTTTTTTCCCCCTCAGAATTTAAGATTACAAGACTATTGCATTTCACCAGAAGGTTTTGGAGTCTCAAACAGACTACATCAGACATAGTTTAGATTTTTCAACCCATTCCCCAAAGTGCTGCGATTACAGCTCCCTTCACTGATTCAATTCTTTCAAACAAACTCTTCTTAATGAATCATAACTTTTATGTTGTTTGAGTCAAAACTTTGACTTATGATTACAAACCACACCGGAGATAAAGAATAATGTACAGTTGCAGTTATAGAACGTACAATCTGTATAATATTTGGGTGATAAAAGCAGCTAACGTTTACTACAGTGCTGTTGAATTCTTGATTCTGATTGGTCAGAAGGTTGTGATAATCTTTTATATGCACCCCCGCTTGGACAGTAATTCTGGCTGCATGGCAAATCACAGGTTTATATTAATACAATCATTGGAATATGTTATTTATTTATTTATTTATTTATTTACAATTTCAGTGATCGTTTATTATTACTTGTCACACTGTATGAGATGGTCTGAATAGAAAATATTGACTAACTCTGTAACAGACAGTACAATAATGTGCTCTCCATGTCAGATTGTATGACAGAGATCGTCTAACGACAGACAATTGATTTACTAACTTCTAAGTCCGTAGTTTACATAATCAACCAACGTAATCCATGCTCATATAGAAGACACACTTGTATAAACATAAACATTCTTCAAAATAATCTTGAGGTAATAAAGATTTTGTTTTCTCAGTTAGAATGTTTTGTTTACGTTTCACCATGCCACTACCTTCTTTGTAGCTATTGTACAATCCTATGCCGTTCTCCTATTGGTTGATTTTGCATGCGCGTCGTAATGGCACTCACAATCTGAGCCTTTAATCAAAATGTTCTCAACTAACGAGGAAAATAATTATTTTACGATGTGTGAATTTTTTTCTGTGAAAAAAGTCAAAGTAAGCTGAATGGCAGATGCTCCCCATAATCTAAGGCTACTAATAAATGGATTAAAAACATATTGTTATTTAACAAAGAAAATGTTTTAATTGTTGAGCTGGTGGGTGCACTGTGGCTTAGTGGTTAGCACGTTCACCTCACTCCTCCAGGGTCCAGGGCTTGAGTCCCAGCGGGGTCATGTGTGTGCGGAGTTTGCATGTTCTCCCCGTGTGTCAGGGGTTTCCTCCAGGTACTCCGGTTTCCAAAGACATGCAAGTAGGCTGATTGGCATGTCTAAAGTGTATGAATGGGTATGTGATTGTGCCCTGCGATGGACTGGTACCCTGTCTAGGGTGTACCCTGCCTTGTGCCCGATGCCTCCTGGGATAGGCTCCAGGTTCCCCATGATAAAGGAGTAAGCAGTAAAACAATTGTTGAAGCAGTCTCCACTGTCAGCTACAACGTAGTTTTCCGCCAAGGGAAAGAGCTTGCATTTTCTGATTTTTATAATTAATCCTGAATTACTGTTCATTTCCATTTTATATTACAAAAATAAAGTTGTCTTACAACTTACTTATTATGAGGGAAATTTTTTTTATGTCATTTACTCATTGATAGCATTTTGAATGATGATACTATACACCCATCAGCCATAACATTAAAACCACCTGCCTAATATTGTGAGGGTGACACAAATACAGCTCTGAACCATCAAGGCATGGACTAAACAAGACAGCTCAAAGTGTGCTGTGGTATCTGATACTAAATATAGTGTATAATTTAACTTATATAATATAATATAATTACAGGTCATTATTAGTTATAACGGTTATAAAGTACAGCACATGGTACTGTAATAAAGAGTAAAGATTTTTTGAGAATGCTTAAACGAAATCATTGCCAAATTAAAAGGATGATCAATATGGATATAATGATTTATTAATATAAGCTATAGCCTTAAGACATTTTTAATGCAGGGTGCAATTATCCTAATAAAATCATTTTTCTATCATTATAGACATATTTGTGCACTTGTTTCAGTGTCATTTAAATAACAGTAATTTCTAACGTGAGTTTCATACAATAAATAAGTTATTATTAATCATGAATTTGTGGAAAGTGTATAAACATTAGATAAAATATAAGATATATATACACACAGAGATAAACGGCTTTTGAAATGAATTCTGCTTCTGTATCTTCTTCTCTTACAGCTTCTTGCATGTTGAGTGAAATTCTGGCAAAACATTTGATGCTGTGCAGATATACAGCATTTGATAAGCTTACAAATGCAGTAAGTGGTATGCTAAGGCTAACCCCAATGACACACAAACACACACACACTTCTGCCACCTACTGTATAAGTGGAACTTGGTGGACATCGAAGCAGCACCTTACCACCTCATTAAAAAGGGCAGAACCTAATTATAACATGTGCCATGTCTCAATCTGTCTGTCTCTAGCATGCTGATTATAAATTCTGCACCTCTACCTGTGACAAATATCTCACTGTGTGACTTTACTCTGTCGCGACAGAGACAGATGCTCTTTCGCTTTTAGATCACAGAGTGAAAGAGCTGCCTTGCTGTCTGACTCGTACCTTCATCCGAATTTTTCACTGTCACTCACTTTAAAGTGCTGGTTTAAAGCAGATGGAGGCCCAAGTCTGCCTAAACAGTGTGGATTAGGAGTGGTGTATACGTGTGTGCATGTGTGTTTGTGCTGGAAGTGTGGTGCATTGGAGTGTGTGACCTAAGGGAGATGCCAGTCGCCGCGTCGTCCATTGCCCTCGGTCAGCGCCAGTCTTCCTGCTGCTTTCCTGCGATAACCGCATTTGGAAAAGATGGCAATTAAAGCAGCAGTGCTTCTGCAGACGATTGTGCTGGCACTGCAGTCTATTCCAGGCACCACTTAAAAACACTGAGGGGAGAGAAAACAGCCACTGTAGCTCAAAGATGGCCTTTATTTATTTTTTTTAGAACATCTAGTGAGCAAAGTGATGCCATACTCACTGTATCCTTCAACAGCAATATGTAGCATAGTCACAAATACAGGGAAAGCAATTGCTTTCAGTTGCAAGGAATTTACAAAAAATGGTGCAAAAAGCAAACAACCTACATTGAGCGGCAGTTTTGCAGTTGATAAGCAAGTCAGTGGAAAATAGGTAACTCAATTAACCACTCGTTATAACCATGCTGAGTAGAAAAGCATGCCAGAATGCAGAACCTTGAGGCAGAAGAGCTTCAAGAGCAGAAGACCACTTCGGTCAGCCAAGAATTCAAAATTCAACACCTGGAAAATGTTCAGGTGATGTCTTTCCTGGAAATGGCATACTTGTATACTGTAAACGATGCCAGTATATACAGATTCTCACAAAAGTGAGTGCACCCTCATATTTGTGTAAATATTTGATTATATCTTTTCATGTGACAACACTGAAGAAATGACACTTTCCTACAATGTAAATTAGTGAGTGTACAGCTTGTGTAACAGTGTAAATTTGCTGTTCCCTCAAAATAACTCAACACACTGCCATTAATGTCTAAACCGCTGGCAACAAAAGTGAGTACACCCCTAAGTGAAAATGTCTAAATTGGGCCCAAAGTCTCAATATTTTGTGTGGCCACCATTATTTTCTAGCACTGCCTTAACCCTCTGGGGCATGGAGTTCACCAGAGCTTCAAAGGTTGACACTGAAGTCCTCTTCCACTCCTGGTCCCGCAATCATACATCTATTTCCCAAAGACAACCTTTGGATATGACACTGAGCACGTGCACTCAACTTCTTTGGTCGACCATGGCGAGGCCTGTTCTGAATGGAACCTGTCCTGTTAAACCACTTTATGGTCTTGGCCATAGTGCTGCAGCTCAGTGTCAGGGTCTTGGCAATCTTCTTATAGCCTAGGACATCTTTATGTAGAGTAACAATTCTTTTTCTCAGATCCTCAGTGAGTTCTTTGCCATGAAGTGCCATGTTGAAATTCCTGTGACCAGTATGAAAGGGTGTGAGAGCGATGACACCAAATTTAACACACCTGCTCCCCATTCACACCTGAGACCTTGTAACACTAACAAGTCACATGACACCGGGGAGGGAAAATTGCTAATTGGACCCAATTTGGACATTTTCACTTAGGGATGTACTCACTTTTGTTGCCAGTGGTTTAGACATTAATGGCTGTGTGTTGAGTTATTTTGAGGGGACAGCAAATTTACACTGTTACACAAGCTGTACACTCACTAATTTACATTGTAGGAAAGTATCATTTCTTCAGTGTTGTCACATGAAAAAATATTTACAAGAATGTGAGGGGTGCACTTTTGTGAGATACTGTACTTCTGTACGGCATGATATTTGTGATAGTATGCAGTATAGTATGTAGTATGCCTGGATCACAATTTTATAATGGATTTGATCTGATAAAAATGCCTTATGATGGCTAACCATCTAGTAAGTGTATTATCTACTTAGCCATTCTAGCACATTCCCTAAACTGATTTGGAATTCTTGTTTATACAATCTTTGCCTATTTTACAGACAACGCTCCCTGACTTAAAGTCTTAAAGTCACTTTCTGAAAAAAACAGAAGAACCTTCAGTGCCTTTGGCAAACGACAGTCAGCAGCTTCAGTTTAACAACATCATTGGATTTATCAGGTTCTGGTAATGTTATTTAAACCCAAATGTCCTAAACCTTTGCTCCTTTCTCAAGGTTGAAGTGTGTAAAAATTATGTCATTGTTATAATTGATGCAGCGTAATTGAAAATTTATGTTTTTTATGGTCCACGGCCGAGTGATTTTAGAGTATATGGGCAATAATGTTGCGCAGAGAGACAGAAAGGTTGAGGAAGATGTACCAGTCCTGAGTTGTAGATCATCTTGCTGTGAAACGCAGCAGTTCTCATAATGTTTAATGGCATGGGTTATTGCAGCTGTGCAGTGCTCATTCGCTTCACACTTCTGCACAGCATTGAGGGAAATGCCCGAATCCTATTAGCAGCACTGTTAATTCACAAGTCCTTCCCTGTAACCTGGTATTAATCTTCATCGGATCTTAATATGCTACAATGCTGTGCAAAGGTCTTGGGCCATATGTTAAAATGATGTGTGAAGCAATTTATCTTGATAGCAACTGTATATTTGCTTGAAATAACACCATAGAATGAACAAACTCAATATTAATACAATGATAATTATAAATGATCATTTCATTTATCATTATCAATTATCATTAAAAAATGAAATCCCACAGAAAGTATAACTAAAATAGTGCTCCTCAATGTGCTGAGACAAATGTGCCAAAAATAACCTATCAGGTTCTAGATTTAACCGTTTCCTAAACTGTTTTCTCAGACACAGACTCGGGACTCAGACACAGTCTCAGTGTTTAAGTCTAGGCTTAAAACGTATTTATTCACTCTAGCCTACCCCGACTAGATTTTCCATTATGCTAAATCCCAGTCTTAACAATCTTTTCTCTCCCTCTCTCCTTTTGCCGAGCTACACATGAGTTTATGGAGATGTTGGAGATCCTGGTCCTTTCTGCTCTCCGGACCTGCATGATCGGTCTCGGAGGTCCTACTTCTGGATGGAGCTCTCATCTACTCCAAATCCAGACTGCTGGGACAAAGGCTTTTCAAAGCCAAACAGATTACATATAAACCAATAATTATCTCTTTAAGAATATCTGTTGTTACCCAGATGAGGATGGGTTCCCTTCTGAGTCTGGTTCCTCTCAAGGATTCTTCCTCTTAAACATCTTAGGGAGTTTTTCCTTGCCATTGTCGCCACTCAGTTGCTTGCTCAATTGGGATAATTTCTCACTTTTACTGTGTGTATACTGTGTTTATATTCCTGTAAAGCTGCTTTGAGACAATATCTATCGTAAAAAGCGCTATACAAATAAAACTGAATTGAATTGAATTTTCTCTCAACGATGAGGGTTAGTGTAAGCTGGCTTACCTTTTAAGGTTCACTGGCTAGTGAAAGGCTATTAATTTCCTAAACAGGTTCTTCTTGGAAAGGGAGATATATTGTTATAAGTTTATACACAGAATCCTTATGGGCCCTTCCTGTGATACCAACCAAGAAAACCTTTTAAGGTTCTAGAGACATTTTCAGCAATTGTTTCCACTCCTGGTGGTGAAGTACACTCTTTTTTTTATTTATTTAAAAAAAAAAAAAGGTTTATTAAAAGAGTAACTTTTAACACCAGGGTTGGAAACCATTGCTGTAAATGTCCCATTGGGTATCCATTTCAAGAAATACTCTTCGAAAAACAAACTTCAGGAGTCTTTGGAGACGTAAGAGTTCTTAGCATCCCAAAGATGTAATTGGAAACTTGTTCTGAAAGGGAAACCCTCTAGATATAATTTTTGTTCACGGTATTCCCAATTGAGAAACCAATCACTGATTAGTGTTAGAGGTTTATCCTTTTTCTTAAACTGTACTCAATAACCAAGGTTGGGCTTCAATCTCAAAATACTATAGAGAAAAAGTTTCTACACAGGTTCTGTTTTTATGAGTTCTTAAGGATTAAGGGCCCCAACATGGTGTTGTACTTTAATTCAACAAGAAGTCAATAGAATCAATTTCAGTAGAGTCTGTAAAGTACATAGAATCATTTACCTGTTTGTACAGTGGGACACACTGAAAAATAATAATAATTTAGATTTATAGATTTTTAGACTCTATTTATAGACTTTTTTTTTTACCCTAAGTGTCCACTCCATAACCAGGTTTGGGCTTCCATTTCAAGAATGCAAGTAAAAACGAGTTCCATAAACTTTGTTTGAGGTTAATGGGTTCTACAAGAAACCTTGCTAATAAGGAATTACTCCATTAATGTCCCATTGGGCTTCTATTCCAAGAATACAAGGGGTTCCTTAAAGGGTAACCCCTTATATAAATAAAAGCGGTTTATTAAAAGTTATTGGTTTAGAATCCCTCTCCAATGATAAACAGTTAATAAGGGTATTCACAGAGCTTTCAAGGATTCTTTCACTGGGACAAACTGAGGACTTTTAAGGGCTATAGATTTAAATCCCACAATGTACACCATGATCTGGGATCTGGGAAGGCTCTGGAAACTATTTCTGTAAGTGTCAAATTGTCAAAAATTCCATTCCAAGAATATCCCCCCAAAAAGGTCCTCAAATTTTCAATAGTTAGTTAATGATCTTAGCTTTCTAAAGGTGTTCTACTTGGAACCTTTCTCAATGTGTATAGAGTTTTATAGACCATGCTTGTTACCATACTAGGTTTTACCAGGCAGTTATTTTCCTAAAGGTACCATCTGATTCCAAGAATGCGCTGTTCTATGTAAACCACCTACGATACGATACTGGACTAAATTAATTAAAATCATTTATATTCTACAGCATTCATCATTCCTTTGTTTTAGATCAGATTGTCTACATTATTTCCTGAAATGCACCCCAGAAATCTGGCACCATGTTCTTCTCACTTCTCTTTTCTGAGACACACCGGCACCTTAATGAACAGAACATTTTTAAATTGTGACTTATTGTTCCATTGGACTTTCTGCCTCTTATTGTCACCCCCGCTTTACAGTCTTCAGCATCCTCAATCACTTCTGCTTTGCCTTTCTGCAAAAATGATTTCTTAGCTGCAATCCACCTTGCAGACCATTTTTAATAAGACTTCCCTTGCGAGTCGAAGTGTTGACTTTGGTGCCAGATGACTCTGCCAGATGCTGAGCAAGCACTTGACTGGATTTCTAGAAATGACCTTTAAAATGCAGAGAGTGTTTCTGGATATTCCACAGAATTTTTCTTTTGAAGTGCACAGTTTATTATTTAACTTTTGAACGTCAAATTGTGAAAAAAACAATTTTGGGGAATGTTTGTTGCTGTTACTGTCCTTGTTGATGCAAAATAATGACCATGTCTGTCACTGAGTCAGGCTTCCTGAGGTACTGTGGTATTTGAGATTACAATTCACTGGTCTTATGTACAGCCTGCCTTCATAGATTCTTTATAAACTCCAGCTAGTACAGAATTCAACATTACTCCCATATTAAAACACTTGCACTGGCTTCCGTTCAATTATTATATTGAGTTTAAAATCCTTCTTTTTACCTACAAGGCACTCAGTAATCTTGTCCCTTCATACTTATCTGACCTTCTTCATATATACACTACTACTCATATTTTAAGATCATCTTCTGCACCCACTCTGGCTCCCCTTTTGGTCATGCAGCTCCATATTTATGTACCTTGTTGCAACAGGATGTGCAAAACAATAAAAGTCTTCTTGTTTTTAAATCTCGCCTTAAGACCCATCTTTTAGACAGGCTTTTATTTGGACTACTGTTGTTAATATTGATTGTTATATTGTGTTTGTAAAGTGTCCTTGAGTGTCATGAATAAAATATATAAGGCATATATTTATATGCCTATAAACAAAATTATTATTATTATTATTATTATTATTATTAATAATAA
>JAFFST010050477.1:142415-158319 GCA_022414735.1 Noturus placidus | reverse complement strand
GTTGATTCTTCACAAAAAAATACAGTTTTATATCTTTATGTTTGAGGCCTGATATGTGGCAAAAAGTCGAACAGTTCAAGGGGGCCGAATACTTTCGCAAGGCACTGTATATTACTCTGATTTATTAATATATTTCAAGTAGGCATTTTGCTTCAGTTATGGGAATGTTATGGGAAGGTACAAAAATGTTATGGGAAGAAAATCTATAACCATGCTAACAGAATTTAGCATTATAAGCTGCTGGAAATATAGGGCCCTACAAACATAGACAACAGGGAACAAAGAGCACTGAGACATAGGAGCAAGGGAACATTTAAGGCAATTAAGGGCTCTAGAAACATAGAAATTTGGTATCATAGAACCTTGTGTTACATACACTTAGTAATTGTTTTGTAATTTTGATTAATGTTTTTTTTCCTCACAGGGTTTTGGTAAACAAGTTGATGTGTCTTACATCGCCAAGCATTACAACATGAGCAAGAGCAAAGTGGACAACCAGTTCTACAGCGTGGAAGTCGGAGACTCCACCTTCACGGTTCTGAAACGGTACCAGAACCTCAAGCCCATTGGTTCTGGGGCTCAGGGAATAGTGTGGTGAGTACATAATAATAGAGAAATAATTAATGACATATAACATGAATAAGGGTTCATTAGTGATGTTTGACATGTTAAGGAAGCTAAAATTTGTATTCTCTTGTAACGCAAGACACTGGCAACATAGTACCAGGGAACATACGATATTGGGAACATAGGGACCTTGGATTTTGGGAACATTGGGACTATTTTCTATAAACATATCAACTCTGGCAACATATAGTCATGTGAATATCGGACACTGGGACTATAGAGCCCTGGTAACATACTGTAAGGTCATGGGTATGTAGGGTTACATAGGGTCTAGGGTCTACATTGGACCATTCAAACATATGGTCCTAGAGACACATGAACACACTGAGGACACAGGTCCCTGGGGATATTGGGCCCTTTGAACATATGAAACTGGGAACATAGAGCCCTAAAAGATAGAAACACTGTAAGTTAGACCTTAAGAACATAAGGTTTTAGGAAAATAACTTTCTGGAATTTTATATTTTTAGCGACATAAGTTCCCTAGGAACATGTGACCTCCAAACATATGACTCTAGAAAATAGGACATTGGGAACATTGAGCCCTATGGTATAGAAACATGGACTTTAAGAACATAGAAACCTCAGACAAGGATGCTAGGCACATAGACCATATGAATAAAAGACAGTGGAACAATTAACTTGGTAATATGGAACCTTGGTGAGCACGTGTCTCCATTGGAACATATAGAACACTCGGTTCACAGGCCCCTGTGATTGTCGGGATCTAGGGACATAAGACCTTGGAAACACAGCGCCCTGTGCAGGATTCTGTATGGCTGGTTCTTGGGAAATTAGACTCTGCAACATTGGCTTTTAGAAAAATAGGACAATGGGAACATAGGACAATGGGAACATTGGGAATGTAGAGTACTTGGAATGTTAGTCTCTGGAATATGGGGCCCCAGAAACATAGGACCCCGGGAACATAGACCCCTAAAATGTAGAAACTTAAAAAGATAGGGCCCATAAGAAAATAGGACCCTAAGATGTAGGACCCTGGGCACAGATCCATAGGAACATCACTTGGGGCGGCTGTGGCTCAGTCGGTAGAGGGGGTTGTCCACTAATCCACTAACCGTGGGGTTGGCGGTTCGAATCCCGGCCCGGGTGATCCCATGCCGAAGTGTCCTTGGGCAAGACACTGAACCCTAAGTTGCCCCCAATGGCAAGCTAGCACCTTGCATGGCTCTGCTACCATTGGTGTATGAATGTGCTCTCATTAGTAAGTCGCTTGTAAATGTAAAAATGTAAAAAATGATATTTCTGTATCAATGTACCATTGTAAAAAGCGCTATACAAATTGATAATTATTAATTATTATTATTACTTGAAAAATGGACCTTGGGAACATAGGGCACTGAGAATGTAGAACACTTGGAACATAGGACAATGTGAGCACAAGGCCCTAGGAATGTAGGATTATGGTAATAGATTATTGGGATTGTTAGATGCTGAGAACATTGGGTCCTATAAACATAGGGCCCTGGGAACATAGAAACATAGAACATAGTCCTAAAACATAGAAACTTGAGAAGAAAGGACCCAAAAGAACATAGGACCATAGGATGTAGATCCCTGGGCACATAAATATAGGAACATCCCTGGAAAAAAGGAACATAGGACACTGGAAATGTAGGACTATACATAGGTTCTTGGGATTGTTAGATGCTGAGAACATTAGGTCTGAGAGACATAGGAACGTTGGGAAAATAGGATCCTGGGAATATACTGTAGAGCCCACTCTACACGTTTAGTTTCGAGCTGTTCTTTATAAACTGATAACTCCAGGTTATGTGTTTCAGATCTTTGGAACAGAACATCAAAATGCTGCTTCAAATGTTCTTTTGATTTACTTCGGGGTTGTTCCTCACTTTAACAGTGTTTAAGATAAAATGGCTGCTAGCAGTCTGCTAATACACGCCACGTTTCCACACGTCTGCAGGGCATATGGTGGTCTTAGACACTTTTCTATCCCAGATGATGAAGTTATACAGCCTGCAGTGAAGTAATGCTCGTGTTATAATCGTAATGTACAGTTATTCTTGTTTCTATTGTACGTGTGCTTGGCACAAATAGAACATTAGCATTAGCGAGGAGCTGCTTCGTGTTTTGAATAACCGTGAGACAGCGGGTTTATTATAAAGAATTTTGACATAAACATATAAAAATAATCCATTCAGAGAAGCCTGACAAGTCCAGCTTGTCTCTTTTGTTGTGGTGTTTCTTTTTTTTTTTTTTTGCTGCTATGACATTTGAAGTGCCCGAACCTCCTCCCACCGAGTCGTGGGAAATTTGACATCTCTGAACATGTCCGTCACGTGTTTGCCCGTTACAGCGTCCTCCTCCTCCTCCTACTCCTCATCTTCCTCCTTGTCTTCATCACTTCCTTTTCTCCCTGTCACATTGTGTTTTCTGCCTCTCTCCTTTCCCAGGCATTTTGGTGGTTGTGTGAAGCAGACTGGACAGCTAATAGAGTTTTGTGTGTGTGTGTGTGTGTGTGTGTGTGTATGTGTGTGCGTGTGCGGTGGCTGACTGCAGCAACTCGGCCTGGCGGACACACAGCCACAATCTAATTTAGTGGCGTCTCCTTAGCACCGGTCACATGACTCAGACTGGCTGCCAGATTATTCCAATCAACACATCATTGTGAAAGAGAGAGAGAGAGAGAGAGAGAGACAGAGAGAGAGAGAGAGATAGTTAAGGATGAGGGAAATAATAAGAAAAGGACAAATTTAAAAGAGAGGGGTTCAGAGAGAGGGAACATAGAGACAGAGACAGAGGGCCTGATAGAAATGGAGACAGAGGGACAAGGAGAGTGAGTGAGAGAAAGAGAGAGAGAGAGAGAGAGAGAGAGAGAGAGAGACAGAAAGAGAGATACATGGTAAGAGAGACAGTGAGAGAGGGACAGATAAAAATTGAGACAGAGAGACAAGGAGAGAGAGAGACAGGGAGAGACAGAGAGAGACTGAAAGAGAGAGACATTGTAAGAGAGACAGTGAGAGAGAGAGACAGATAGAAATAAAGACAAGGACAGAGAGACAAAGTAAGAGAGACACAGAGAGAGAGGGACAGATAGAAATGGAGACGGAGGGACAAAGAGGGACAGAGAGAGACAGAAAGAGAGAGACAGTGAGAGAGAGGGACAGATAGAAATAGAGACAAGGACAGAGAGACAAAGTAAGAGAGACAGAGAGAGAGGAACAGATAGATATGCAGACAGAGAGACAAAGGGAGAGAGAGAGACAGGGAAAGACAGAAAGAGAGAGACATGGTAAGAGAGACAGAGAGAGGGACAGATAGAGACATTGTAAGAGAGACAGTGATAGAGAGGGGGACAGATAGATATAGAGACAAAGTAAGAGAGACAGAGAGAAAGGAACAGATAGAAATGCAGACAGAGAGAGCGAGAGAGAGAGAGAGAGAGAGAGAGAGAAAGACATGGTAAGAGAGACAGAGAGAAAGGGACTGATAGAAATGGAGACAGAGAGACAATGAGAGAGAGTGAGAGAGAGACAGGGAGAGACAGAAAGAAAGAGACAGGGTAAGAGAGACAGTGTGAGACAGGGACATATAGAAATGGAGACAGAGGGACAAAGAGAGAGAGAGAGACAGAAAGAGAGAGACATAGTAAGAGAGACAGTGAGAGAGAGAGGGACAGATAGAAGTGGAGACAGAGAGACAAGGAGAGAGAGAGACAGAAACAGAGAGACATTGTAAGAGAGATAGTGAGTGAGAGAGGGACAGATAGAAATAGAGACAAGATAGAAATGCAGACAGAGAGACAAGGTTAGAGAGAGAGAGAAAGAAAGAGAGAGAGGGAAAGACAGAAAGAGAGAGAAAGACAGAAAGAGAGAGACATGGTAAGAGAGACAGAGAGGGACACATAGAAATTTACATTGACATTCATTTAGCAGACGCTTTTATCCAAAGCGACTTACAAATGAGAGAAACAAGCAAAGTGATATCAAGCAGAGAACAATACAAGTTGTGCTATAGTACAAGATCTATTAATTGAGTTCCAGAAGAAGCAAAGTGCACAGAGTAGAAGTATAAGTGCATTTTTTAAAATTTATTTTTTATTTATTAAAAAAAAAAATTATGAGTTGGTTAGGTGTTGACGGAAGAGGTGGGTCTTTAGCTGTTTTTTGAAGATGTTGAGAGAATCTGCAGTCCGGATTGAGGTTGGAAGCCTCACTACTGAGGTTGGAACTCCACCACTGAGGAACAGTTAGTTCGAAGGTTCTGGAAAGGGAACTTACGCCGCGCTGAGTAGGAACTACTAATCGTCGGTCACTAATCGATCGCAGACTGTGTGTGGGAACGTAAGCCTTCAGGAGAGAGTTGAGGTAGGAGGGTGCTGTTCCAGACAAGGTCTTATAGGTAAGGATCAAGGCCTTGAATTTGATGCGGGCAGCTAAAGGAAGCCAGTGGAGGGAGATGAAGAGGGGTGTGTCGTGGGTTCTCTTGGGCTGGTTAAGATAACAAGTTTTTTGGTTTTGAGATAACAAGAGCCTGGAAGAGTATCTGTGTAGCCTGTTCAGTGAGGTAGGGTCTGATCTTCTTGATGTTGTATAGGATGAATCTACAGGACCGTTCAGTTGTTGAGATGTGGTCTGTAAAGGTCAAGCTGTCATCAAGAGTCACCCCAAGGTTCATGGCCATTCTGGTTGGCCATGTGGTTGCGCCGAGCTGTACAGTGAGGTTGTGGTTGATTGAGGGAAAGGCTGGGATGACGAGAAGCTCAGATTTTGCCTGGTGGAGCTTAAGGTGGTCTTCCCTCATCCAGACCGAGATGTCCGACAGGCAAGCAGAGACAAATAGAGCTGGGTGTCATTAGCATAGCAATGATATGAGAAGCCATGAGACTCAATCACCTGCCCTAGAGATGCAGTGTAGATAGAAAAGAGAAGTGGACCCAGAACTGACCCCTGTGGAATGCTAGTTGTGAGTTGCTGAATTTCAGAAATACCTCCCCTCCATGATACTTTGACGGATCTGTCAGAGAGATAGGATTCCACCCAGCGCAGAACCGTTCTGGTGATGCCCAGGCTGGAGAGAGTAGACAGGAGGATCTGATGGTTCATCTTGTCGAAAGCACAGAGAGGTCGAGTAGGATGAGGACAGATGATTTAGAAGTTGCTCTTGCTAGTCGTAAGGCTTCAGTGATGGAAAGCAGAGCAGTCTCCGTGGAGTGATTGCTCTTGAAGCCAGACTGCTTGGTGCCCAGGAGATTGTTCTGTGTGAGAAAATTGGAGAGTTGATTAAAAACGGCTCTTCAAGAGTTTTAGAAAGAAAAGAGAGGTGGGAAACAGGTCTGCAGTGTTAACTACAGCAGAGTTAAGTGATAGTTTTTTTAAGCAGTGGGGTAACCCAGGTCTCCTTAAATGAGGTAGAAATGGAGACAGAGAGACAATGAGAGAGAGAGAGCGAGAGAGAGAGAGAGAGAGAGAGAGAGAGAGAGATGGTAAGAAAGACAGAGAGAGGGACAGATAGAAATGGAGAGAGACAGACAAGGAGAGAGAGAGATAGAGAGAGAGACAGGGAGAGACAGAAAGAGAGAGATATGGTAAGAGAGACAGTGAGAGAGAGGGACAGTTAGAAATGAAGACAGAGAGACAAGGAGAGAGAGAGAGAGAGGTAGGGAGAGACAGAAAGAGAGAGAGATATGGTAAGAGAGACAGTGAGTGAGAGAGTAACAGATAGAAATAGAGAGGAAGACAAAAAGAGAGGGAGAAATAGAAAGATAGATAGAGTTAAAGATGAAGGAGAAAAGAGGAAGAGGGGAACTAGAACAGAGAGAGAGAGAGAGAGAGAGAGAGAGAGAGAGAGAGAGAGAGAGAGAGCGAGAGAGAGCCCCTTATAGTCATTGTACGATACAACGTGGGTCTAATTTTTATTTTTAATATAGTTTAAAATATAAAGATAAAATGTACAGATGCATGGGTGGATTAGCGGTCAGCACATTTGCCTTGCACCTCCGTGGTCGGGGGTTGAACGATTCCCGTGTGTGCAGAGGTTGCATGTTCTCCCCATACTCTGGGGGTTTCCTCAGGGTACTCCGGTTTCCTCCCCTAGTCTCGTGTAGGAAAATGACGATGGATGACGATGTTTGAGATTTGCAACGAGCACCTCCAAGATCTGATGAGTACAATAATTAAATAAATTCATCTGAAATAGACTTATTCATTTTTAATTCTACACTTGGATTGTTGGATTGAGTGTGACATAATGCCTCATGCAGAAACGCACAAGTGTGGCATCATCCTTGGCATCTTCCCACTTCTCTCTTATGGGTCACTGTGACTACCAAAAAAACAAAAAAAAAAAAACCCAGCTCTCTGGAATATTCTGCTGTTTCCATGGACACCGAGTCCGTTTCTTTATAAATATCCACACAATCAATCTGCTTTATAAGCTGGGGTTTTGTAGCTATTTTAATTTGACATGAATTTATTAACTGTCTGGTGTTTCTATTATAATCACGTTGAGTGTCGTAAAATAAGAAAGATGTTAAATACATTTAAGTTAATTGGCAGAAAAAAATAATAAATAAAAGCATCATTATGCAAAATAGAGCATTTCTTTTTAGGCTAATAAAATTGTGTCACTTTAGTGAATATGTGTGTGTGTGTGTGTGTGTGTGTGTGTGTGTGTGTGTGTGTGTGTGTGTGTGTGTGTGTGTATGTGTGTGTGGAATACACTCCAGAATTAGCAAGCACCCAGCTTTAGCCATCTGCTGCCTGACACGTCCTGTAGAGCGGTGGTACACTTTCAATAAACGACACAAGATGCTAATAAATCCATCATTGGAATAAATATTTACCAGAAATTAATCTGTAATTATGATTTAATCTTAATTTAAAGCTTTAGATGGTTTAATCGTGTGCTTCCCAAAAGTTTGTGGTAACAGTTTTAAGAAGAACCATATACTGTATATGCGTGAAGGTCAGGTGTCCACATACTTTTGGCTACACAGTGTATTTAGTACTGTGTAAAAATTGTGTTTATACGAAGGGAGCGTGTTCGGCTAAAAGGACGGAGATTATAGGAAATTGTACGTGTTTTTGTTTGTTTGTTTATTTATTTGTTTGTTTATTCATTCAGTTTCATTAAGAACAACATTTTTTATATTTAATTTAATGCGAAAGGTATGAGGGAAGAGAGTGCGAGAATGTCAGTGTGATTCATTATCGAGTACACACACACACACACACACACACACACACACACACACACACACACACACACACACCGTAGCTGGTGATTCTGCATTTTCAACACTCACACCGTATCCCCATGGTGCCACCACACAGACGTCTGACTTTAATTTCCCATAATCCTGCCAGACACACAGGATGTTGTTGAGACCCACTGTTTTTGTTTGTTTGTTTGTTTTGTAATTGCTGAGAAATTGCAATAATATTATAATACTAAACATACTGAAATATATTGACTTGGGTATTTTTTCTATGGATGAGCAATGGCTCTGAGGCCAAAGAGTTTGAACAAACAGAAAAGAAAAAAAGAGAGAAGAGTCAAAAGCATTTCCTATGATTGCAGTTTTTGCAAAGCCTGAAAATATGTGTGTGTGTGTGTGTGTGTGTGTGTGTGTGTGTGTGTGTGTGTGTGTGTGTATGTTGACAGTGCTGGATATGATGCTGTCCTGGACAGAAATGTGGCTATAAAGAAGCTCAGCAGACCTTTCCAGAACCAGACCCACGCCAAGCGTGCTTACAGGGAGCTGGTGCTCATGAAGTGCGTCAATCACAAAAATGTGAGTAAATCATCTCTCAACATACAGACAAACAAAAAAAAGGTAAAAATGTTTATGATGAAATCTAAAAACACTCGTGGGCTGCTCAAAGGACATTTTTGGAACGATGTTTTCATTGGAATTCTGTCAGTTTTAAATCCGAACACAGACACACACACACACACACACACACACACACACACACATGGAGTAAAAAGACAGAGATACAGAGACAACCCTAGGAGTGTGAGAGAGAGAGAGAGAGAGAGAGAGAGAGAGAGAACAAGACAGATATAGAGAGGCAATTTTTCATACTTTTCATAGATCCTACATCTCAGAGTACCATAATGCACCAGTTATCCTCTCTCTCTCTCTCTCTCTCTCTCTCTCCCCCTCCCCCTCTTTCTCTTGAATCAACAATGTCCTTGACTCGTTCAGAACAGAGAACCAATGAAAGATGGGATAGCAAAAAGGACATGATTGAACTTGGGGGCAGAATCCCCCCCCTGCAGGCTGTTAGCTCTGACATTTTACTAACCTGTTCTGTCTGTCCCTCTCTCTCTCTCTCTCTCTCTCTCTCTTTTTCTTTTCCTCTTTCAGATCATCAGCTTATTAAATGTTTTTACACCACAGAAATCTTTAGAGGAATTCCAGGATGTGTAAGTACACATCAGAGTCTTGTGCAACACACACACACACACACACACACACACACACACACACACACACATACTCTTCCTCTGTTTATTAGCATGTGTGTCAGTATGTGATGACGCCGAAACGTTTATTTATTCCTCTCAGACGTAATCAAGAGCAGAATCGATTGGTGTAGGTAATGAACAGGATCCTGCTTAGTGATCAAAACAAAATGACTTCACCTGCAATCGAACGCTTAAAACGTAATGGAAACCTGTTTAGAAAACACGTCAATTGTTCAGTTTAACAAATGTTAATTATGGTTCCCATGAATGCCGGCAAAAATAAGTTCTAGATCTACAAATTTAACGTGGAAAGAAAGTGTAAAGCTATGAGTATGTCACCTGTACGAAATAACACACTCCGTGTTATGCTGGTATAAGAAAATAATCAACACCAGGGCGGTGTAATGAAGCGGCGTTACTGTGACCACCTCAAAGTTGATTATTTTCCTGTAATGGCATGTCCTGGAGTGTTTTTATACCTCTTATACTACAGCAATGTTCAAAATAATTACAATTTATTTTTCAAGAAACAACACCACATATGTTTTATACATTTATAGTTACATTTAATGTTGTTAAATACAAGTAAAACGAAAATTTCCAGCTGTATTTCCCAGCGTGACAAAGCGCTGACACTGGAGACTCCTTCCATAAATGTATAATAAACACAGAAAACTAAAGCGTGACAGTCATTAATAAACAGCCCATTGATATAAACCTATGATCTGCTGACCAATCAGAATGGAGAATTTAAAACATAAGCGTTTTTTACATTCAAAGTAAGAAAAATTGGTGTAAATTCAGATCTAATTAAAGTAATCAAATTTTATAAATCTTAAAAAATTATATATATATATTCATGCAGGAGAAGGTGATGAGTGGATAAAGTACCCTTTTATTGGACTTCTCTCTGATGTAGGTACCTGGTGATGGAGCTGATGGATGCTAACCTGTGCCAGGTGATTCAGATGGAGCTGGACCATGAGAGGATGTCTTATCTGCTCTACCAGATGCTCTGTGGCATCAAACACTTACACTCAGCCGGCATCATCCACAGGGTGAGAGAACCAAACCCAATGGGCCGTTTGACCCAAATGAAAGCCTCAGATGCTTCGCCTACAGCCCAATTGAAGTAGATTAGACACTTAAGACCATTTCACACCGGACATTTCTGTCATGTGACGTGTTCATGAAGCCTCACTTCGCATTTCGATCCATCGGTCAAAGCTTTGCATCGTCCTTGTTTTATGCTCTATTATTTTCCCCACTTGTGCATGACAGCGAACTGTAACAGCGAGCTAACACGCGCTTTGTCCGAGACAACCGCATCTATTCGAAACTGCTGCTCCTGCTGCATCTCAGGGTGGCGTAATACACTCGGATGAAAGCGCTATCTGCCCTCTTCCGCATACAGGAGCTCACAGACGTGTACGATTTGTTAGTGTTGCTCTGATTGGCTGGAGCTCTGGCTTGCAAGAGTAGCTTTTCCATCACGGTACACGGTATCATGTTTCTCTTCAGAGTTATAGCTTTTGTAAAGGAGGAGTACCACGTGGAAGCTTTTGTCGGCGGTTCAACGTGGAGACTTTTGACTTGAGAGCAACGGTATTACAACGCATGACGCGACGGCCAACTTAATACCGTCGTGACCGATGACAAATTTGCGGCAGTTTCAGAAATTGTTTTGATTCAAATCTCAGAAGGACCGCTTCAATAATCCTGCTTTGTGGAAACATCCCTAGCCCCCAGTTTTTATAATCACGATACAAATCAAATTGAATTGGATTGAAGAACCTCTTAAGGAGCGGTAGACTGAGCACTAGCGCTATCAAGACTTCTGGTATCTCGCTCTTTGACTTTAGCTAGCTTCCTTTCACTGCATTGTAGGATTTGAAACCTAGCAATATCGTGGTGAAGTCGGACTGCACACTGAAGATTCTGGACTTTGGGTTGGCGAGGACCGCCGGGACCAGCTTCATGATGACTCCGTATGTGGTGACACGGTACTACAGAGCCCCGGAGGTCATTCTGGGCATGGGCTATAAAGAGAACGGTAGGAAACAGCAGTGCGAGTGCCAATTCTTTATTTGTAAACAATGAGCGTGTGTGTGTGGGTGTGTGTGTGTTTGGCTCTTTGTATGTGTGCATAATGGCAGTTTATGTATGGATTTCCTGTCACAGCCAGACCGCTGGCTTTAATTAGCGGAATAGTTGTTAGCCTACCGACTTTTCCAAGCTCACTAATTATATCACCGGGCCGATTAAAAAAATATCTCTTCAGAAATCTCTCTCTAACTCTTTTTACTGGTGACATGCTAATGCTAATGCTAACCCATGGTTAACATGCTGATGCTAACTCTTCATTTCTCCCTCTTTTCTGTCTACTTACTGCTTCTATGCCTGCAGTGGATATTTGGTCAGTCGGTTGCATTATGGGTGAAATGGTGCGCCACAAAATCCTCTTCCCTGGCCGAGACTGTATCCTTACAAACAAAAATTATTATTATTGTTCTTATGAGGTATCCTCTGAAATGGAAAGCTGACGCAAATAATGAAACGGTTAGCCGTTAGCTGGTTTAGATGAAAATGTCACTACATTTCCAGTGTTGCTCGTTGAGATTAAAAAAAAAAAGTTCGTTTCCATGAGGTATGAAGTCAACAGAAATTGTACTGCTTTCACCGAATTCTGGATTCTGATAGGTCAGACAGTGTTTGTTTGTTTTTTACAAACAGCAGCTCTGACAAAAGAGCGCTTTCTCAGAAACGCAACAAGCTTACTAAGTCTTATAAATGTCAAGAGAATGTTATGGAACGACTCTTTATAGCTGCTATAACATAAGTCATACCAGGAAATGACTTATACACTGATCACTATATTACATGTAACTATAAACAGATAAAAAAAATACAAATGTGTCGTTCTTTAATAAAGTAATTGTTGGCAATCCACTGTGGTATAAAAAGGTTCAATAATAATAAAAGAGTTGATAAATACCAGGTCTAATAAAAATGGCTGAACTAACAATAAACCTGGTCAAAAAATAAGGAATAGAAGACTTTAGGATGTGCAGTGATAGGAAAACATAATCAACTACAGAGTGATAACTGTTTAGTTTTCTTTCAATTTAGCCAGTTGAAGTAAAATCTCAGTTTATCATTGTTACCAAATTGACAAATACGTATATATCTGCTTAGAAATTTTGTTATTATGGGAATCAAAAATGTTATCAAGACATATGGATCATATAATGGGAGAACTAAACAATCTGAAGCTTCCTCGATCTTTGCAAGCTAAGTTACCGAGCGTACGTTAATAACCACCGAGCACTCGAAAGCGTTTTATATGGTTTATCTTTAGGAGTAATTGTTATTTATTCTTTCATATAGTGCAGATTTCTTTTATTGTTCTGAAAAGTGAATCAAACCTTGAGCCTAGACAATGTTTTTATGCATAGTCATTTACATAAAGCCAGATTGCTCAGCTAACATGCGAGTGTTCGCGTACCGTGACGTTAATGACACATTTAAACCGGCTAACGCATCTTTCCAGCCATTGTAGTGTAGGTGAATGTGCTGATTCTGTACTTATGAGCTATAAGAACAGTGCAATTGGTTAGCTAAAGTCTCGGTCACGATATTGTTTTTGCTTTAGTGGAGGAAAAGCAGGTGATTATTGGCAGTCGTTGGTTCTTGGATCAGCTAATGTTAGCTAATACTGGGTGGGTTTTATTTGGCTCATTCTTCTATAAAAAGGTATAAACTTTGCAAGAAGGGAATTTGTTTTTTTTCTCCCCTGCTTTCTTATCAAGGTGAACTAGCATCTTAATACATCTGACTCTAACACTGCCTCACCACTTACACACATAGCTAACCGATCAAATTGATTCATTTTGTGTTAAATTAACTCCAGACCCACTTTATTCCACCGAGAGTCCATTTGAAGCTGTAGATTTAGCCAATAATCAGTCTAATACCATCTAATGCTGTCTTTCTCTGCGGTACTACTTTTGGCTGTCGTTCTCTTCTTTTTATCAGTCTACCAAAGACAAATCATATTTCTCTAACACGCTTTCATCATTCTGAAAGGAGTAAAAACTATACCGCAGAACACGCAGAAGATTGTACAATCCGAGTGGATATCAATCGATCTTCATTAAAACACGATTTAAAAAGTGTGTGTACATGATGTTACAGCTACAAAAAAAAAAAGTATGAAGCAAGGAGCACGTGAACTGGACATTCCCATTGATTTTCAGTTCATATCTCAATTTCTCCAACAATCCATTTTAGTTGAGATCCCTGTATTATAAAATGTATTTTCTACCTGTTTATTAAAAAGTTACAATCAGCAATTTTTTAAACAAACTTTGTGCAGACCACACACACACACACACACACACACACACACACACACACATACACACACACACATTTCACTGAATACATTTACGTGGACAGCAGTAATCAAATTTTTGACCTTATTCTGAAATAGACAGTATAATATTATGATTAAGGTGATTACATGAGTTGCTTTTAGAATATTCCTTTCATGTTCCTGTTTTACATGTTATAAAAAGTAAATCGATTAACCGCACACGTCATTATGTCCCCACACCATGCCGTCTGTTGTTCCCTCCAGAATTTCACGTATAAACGTACAGTTTGTCTTCTTTATAGTACCGTATACAGTTTTGGGTGATTTTATTTTTAATTATACAAAAGCTTCAAGTGCAGTTAATTATTTGTCATGCTATACGGCCAAATAGACGACTGGTTGAAGCCGTGGGCTGCGTCCCAAATCGTGTACTTACCTACTATATAGTAGGTAAGTATGCAGTTTTTGAAGCAGCCGTGCTCTTGTTTGCCATCAAAGGGTTGAGCACTGCCATGTGTGTACGTGTCCTGTCTCAAAACGCAGTGAAAACTCCCACACGACGTCTATAACGCACGTCAATAATGCGACTAAAACAGGAGTATTCCACACGTCTTAATTCGATTTGTGTTTACTTCGTGTATGACTTTAGTCGGATTAAGGTCATCAATAATCGCTGTTTATATGCTAGTTAGACTTAATCGGGTTAATATTTGATTATTGTTGTCCATGTAAACATACTAACTGACAGTACGATTGACGGCACTTTGTTTTGATCGGTTGGACGCTGGCGGTCCACGTTGTGCCATTCAGTGAGTGGCTATTCTGCCTGAACGTGGCGAGAATTTTTTACTAATAGTGCCCAAAACAAAAAAAATCCCGAATACTAACAGTATCAGCACACGTATCAAACTATCTTTATTCACAATGTTTCCTTTCCATGACAGTCATCAGGCATATACAACCGAATCTCATGTAAAGTCAAATACATGACCAATCACAATCAGTGACGCAATACATCATTGTAATCATCCTTTCTTCTAATAGTACTCTTATGTTCACTTATTCTTTGTTTTAGTTGGCACTATGTTTTCCCGCAAATATTGCCAAAATAAAAAATAAATTGTCCACAGTGATAAATTACTGACTGACCTTTAATGAATGTTTGTTAATGATTAAAAATGATCGTATTAGTAGTGTATTCAATCCAGACCACTATCTTGCTTACTATTTCTACTGTTGTGTTATTTCTACTCGTGTAGCCTAGCCTGCTGCTGGCTGGAATGTCTTAATTACGGTCCTGCGTGATTAGGTAATTCTAGAGGCAATACAACATAACACAGGATGCAATGTGTTTGTGTGGTCTCACACACAAACAAACATTTCTGAAAGTCTGTTATCATGCTCATCCCTTTCTTTTCTTGAGGAAGATTTATAGCATCCGCATGTTCTGAGGGTCATGTTTGCCTCTGTGTGTGTGTGTATGTGTGTGTGTGTGTGTGTGTGTACATTTGGCTGTATTTTGTTTAGTTTGTCTACCTCAAAATGACATGATCGTCTTTTCACTTTGTAGTGTGAACACGGTTTAAGTGCTATTCATCCCAGTAGGCAGAGGAGGTGTGTGATTAGCAATAATGTGTGGTAGTGAGTCACTTTCAGTCAGAAGGCGCCATTTCCGATCAGGCCGTCATTTGTGAGTCTGTCTGACGTACCCGCTAGTCAATCATGTATCTTTGTGTGTGTGTGTGTGTGTGTGTGTGTGTGTGTGTGTGTGTGTGTGTGTGTGTGCGCACATTATAGTGGACATGTGGTCTGTAGGCTGTATCTTTGGAGAGTTGATAAGAGGGAGCGTGCTGTTCCCCGGCACTGATCGTATCCTTCAGAGACACTCAGACCGATATCAATAACCATCTACATAGCCTATGTTAGTAATGTTTAGCTACCTTTGTGACGGACCCCTGGTTAAAACTTACTAGATTTAACAAACAATTGGGTAAATCGTAAACGATTTGCCATTACTATATAGCTACTCTAATAACAGACCTTTATTCTAAATTTTCAATCCTATAAAACATACAGTATCTCAAGTGAGTATACCCCTCACATTTTTGTAAATGTAAGGGCAGCTGTGGCTCAGTCGGTAGAGCGGGTTGTCCACTAATCCACTAATCGTGGGGTTGGTGGTTCGAATCCCGGCCCGGGTGATCCCATGCCGAAGTGTCCTTGGGCAAGACACTGAACCCTAAGTTGCCCCCGATGGCAAGCTAGCACCTTGCACGGCAGCTCTGCTACCATTGGTGTGTGAGTGTGTCTCATTTGTAAGTCGCTTTGGATAAAAGCGTCTGCTAAATGAATAAATGTAAATATTTGATATCTTTTCATGTGACAACACTGAAGTAATGACACTTTGCTACAATGTAAAGTAGTGAGTGTACAGCTTGTGTAACA
>JAFFST010050477.1:118759-139603 GCA_022414735.1 Noturus placidus | reverse complement strand
CCCCCCCCCCCCCCATGTCCTTCTCTCTCTGTCTCTCCCTGCCTCTCTCTGGTGTTTTTTTAACCTCTCCTTCTCTTGCTCTGTATCTGCCCCCCCTGCACCAAAATGAAAGTCCTGAAGGATTCTGAATAACTGTCAGAGCTGAAACTCTACAAAAAGTCTCTCTTAAAGAGCCAAAGAAATTAGCAATGCAGATGAAGCCCAAGATAAATCTTACAGAACGCTTCATTTGGCCCAGTTTATGCCTGCATGGCATCTACCACGGCTAAAGCATCCATACTGGGACATTCATCAACTTGTTTATATGCAAATTTTGAATTCGTGCCCAAGAAACCCAGACCTGGTGACCACAAGGTCCTGGAATGGGGTGTCTGGAATTCAGTCAGAGTGAAGGTTTTTATTCACTATTTGAGGATGTATAAAGCACAAGCCTTGAATTTACAGGGAGCAGTGGTATGCAATATGATGTTTGGTAATGCTAGAAGGTTTTGAGGTCGTTTAAACATAACCCTTAATACACAGTAAAGCCTCCGCTTATTTTATAGGTATTCATCTTAAAGCCCTTTTGTTGATAGAGGTGCTTGTGTACTTTGATGAACCTCAGGGCTATGTCCCCAGGAGCTGACGTAGGTCTGAGGGGAGAGGTGAGGTAGCAAGAGCAATCCTAATGACATAAAAAGTACAAAAAAAAGTGTACCCTGCCCAGATTTAGGGTTACCCAGACCCACCTCTCGGGCCAGGCCATGGGGGTAGTGTCCACAGACAGAGGCCTGGTGTAAGGGCCACCCAAGCCAAAATGAACATAGGCAGTCAGAAGTCAGCCGTATGTTGGACAGTCATAGATAGTCTAGACCCTTGCAATCGAAAGGCAGCTGCAAGAAGCTCTGACAAGAAGGCTGCTGGTGTCTGCCATGGTGGTAACTGTAAATGTAGGTAAGTGGTCAAATTGAATAATGTTGAGTAATGCTCATGGAGGATACTCCGGATTTGTGTGAGAGCTACATGGGAGCCAGAAGGGCTGCAGTAAAAGCAGTTGCAGAAGCACAAGATAGTGTTTCCCTTGAGATGGTCTGCTAGAGATAACATCTCTGATATTTGCAGATGATATTTGCAGTACTTTTGACACTATCCGGAGTGGACCTCGGACACCAACTCTTATGTTTGACTGCTGAGTGTGAAGGAGCTGGGATGAAAATCAGCACCTTGCCCCAGGTGGAGGAGTTTACATACTTTGGGATCTGCCAGGTCAGCAGCACCAGTCTTATAGTTGCTGCTGTCTGTGGTGGTGAAGCAGGAGACCAAATTGTGAATCAAGCTCCCTATTTTGCAGTCCCTGTCCTCAAATTTGTGTAATAAGCTAGGTGTAGTCACAGAAAGAATAAGGTCATGAGTCCAGGTGGCAGAAATGAAGTTCCTCTGCAGGGTTATTGTGATAGGTTGAGGACGTTGATGATCCAGGAGATCCTTAAAAGTAGAGCAGCTGCTACTCTGAATTAAGAGAAGCCATAGTCGTGTCCCAGGAGAGCTGTATCATACATGTCCCACTGGACGGAGACCCCAGAGAAGACCCAGGGCCAGCTGGATAGATTACATCTCACAGTTGTATTGGGAACATCCGGGTATTACCTCAGGAGGCCCTGGAATCTATGGCTAGTAGTAGAGAAGTCTGGGTTGACCTGTTGGTACTGCAAACCTCACCAGGAAAAGTGGAAGGAGAATGATTGCATGAAATGAAATGTTTCTGTATTTGTTCGGTTTGTCAGTTTATGCTGAACAATTCATTTAAGATGCATCAGCTCATTATAGAATACATTATAGAATATCGAAGAGAAGAAACTTGCTTCAACTAAAGCTATTAGTCTAGACAATTACTCCTGCTTGTAAATGGTTGATGTTCGGGGCTTTTTTTTGGCCATTTTTTCCCTAACTGTGGTCCTGCCCAGACATCGATCAGTGGAATAAGGTGATCGAGCAGCTCGGCACACCATCGCCAGAGTTCATGAAGAAGCTCCAGCCCACAGTGAGGAACTACGTGGAGAACCGACCTAAATACGCCGGCCTCACTTTCCCTAAGCTGTTCCCTGACTGCCTTTTCCCTGCAGACTCTGAGCACAACAAACTCAAAGGTACATCTGTGTGACCGTCAGGCCAGCAGCTATTTTTCTCTGTTTGGTCTGCTTTGTTTACAGTCTGTGGGTGTAAAACTCTCATTTCTATGAACACTTGTATAATGAAGGACCCCTAACACTAATTATTTTTCTAACACAATAAAATACTGAAGTTAAACACCTACTCATTAAGTAGTTCTGTCTGAGTGAGGGATTTTATCAGTTACCGAGACATACAGTAAATATATATATATATTTTTCAAATTGTAATTGTAATATGCCCATTTGTTATGGGAAGGTACACTACTTAACACTGAAAATATTGTATCTATTCCATCAGAAATTAGCATTATGATACTGTCATTTCATGGCAGCTATTCGACTCAATTATTTAATAACACTCCATTGTTCAATTTTTTTAAATATATACACAATATACTGTTTATTTTTAATACATTTAATACATTTAAAATTTAATACATTTTAATACATTATAGTCGATTTACTGTTTCCAGGAATCAAAAACTAAGTGTGAAGCCCAAAGCTTTGGAATCACATTGAAAATGATTCAACTCACCCAAACACATCAAGGAAAATTCATTTATTTATTTTGCATTCTGTTTTTGTGGCCAAATTCTTGAGCGGTCTTTTTAAACACTACTCAAGTTTCAATAGGTTCCTTCCAGTTCTGATCAAATTGATTCCCCAAATAAATAAAAGTAAATAACTAATACCTCCATCCTTCCACTGAATATAGTCACTGACATTGCTGTTCTAAATAGTGAAACTGCTGTGGCCCAAATCCGGCCCACATCTGAAACTTTCATCCGGCCCACATAACGTGTGGAATGATGGCACTTGGGCAGTCCGCTCCTGTTTGCCAGATTTGGGCCATAGCAATGCCGCATGTACCACATTTGTGCCAAAGGTGGCCCACATTTCCTTTGTGATATTTGGCCATATTCACTATTTTCCACATGGGCCACATCCCGATTACACATTGCATATTTCCCTAAAAAGGCCCACTTCTGATTTGGAATATTTGGGCCATATTTGCTATTTTAAATGTGGGTCACTTTAGGCTCATATCCATTTTGTCCAGACCAAAAGAAGGCCAGCAGTGCCGCATCACTGTCTAAGGTAGCCCACATCTGGATGATATCTGGGGTTGCCGTCCTCCATTGTTTTGCTGCATGAATTTCGATCTAACCATTCTCGTTCATGTCACATGGCCACATATGTAAGATATGTATCCGATCTAGGTCCACATATGCAAATATAATTTGAAAAGATCAGAGTTGTATATAACACAGTCCTAAAAAAAATCAGATTTGTGTTAAATTAAGGCAGAAAATCCGATTCGAATTACTTCATCCTGGTAGCCATTTTTGCTGAAAAGAAAAAGAAAAGAGGATAATAAAAAAACTACAGAATATCATGACTTTACATTAGTTTGTGCTCTCATTCTCATCCCATGTCCTATAGAATTGTCAGAAAATGTCAGACCTGATTTTTCATCAAGCCTAGTTAAGAGTGGGTTAGATATTTGGTTGGATAATCTGAAAAGTATCTATAAAAAAATCAATACGTTAGTCTAAAAAGAAAATTCCCTAAATAGACAGCACAACAAGATAAAGAGATGTGTGTGTTCTCTAACATCTGTCTCTGTGTCTCTGCAGCGAGTCAGGCCAGAGATCTGCTGTCTAAAATGCTGATCATCGATCCTGCCAAACGGATATCAGTGGATGAGGCCCTGCAGCACCCCTACATCAACGTGTGGTACGATCCATCTGAGGTGGAGGCGGTGAGTATCAGATCCACTAAGTATTATCGATCAGTAAACCTGGAGTCATGCTTAGCTCGGTTATTTGACCCGATGGCTGCAAGACAGAACAGAGTGGAATGATTTTACATAAACTCGCCTACTGATACACATTGCAGCAGCACAAAAAAAATATCTAACTGTATTTTAAGAAAGAAAACTTACCCATAAGCATAAGTGTTACTTTATCCGCAAATCAAGATTGCTAGACTCCCAGGTTTTGCTTTCATTGCAAATGGAAAGCTAACTGTAATATTTTTTTTTGTCTGATAATCTAATGCAAGCCACAGTGAAAGTGAGCTTTACTGAAACCAAGCTGGGAAAGTGGAGATGGAAGAGCGGCTTTGAATTGACCAGAGCCAGAGATTTGTCGTTTCGTTGTGTCGTAACTTGTCGCTGTTGCACTGCCCTAGGAAACGAATGGTCACCTTGTCGTGTGAACTCCGGCTTATTTATTATAATGTACATACATGAACATACAGGTAATAGAAATATAACAAAATTTAACTCATCTGTTTGACTCTTCTCTCCCCTTCTCCACTGTCACACTTTCACTGATGAAGGCCAAAGATCTTCAGATATCCATGGTAAATAAAATTTTTGGTCCAAAAATACGCTCTGCACCCACAAACCTCTCATCTCCAACAGATTTGTACAGATATTTAAATGTACGCTACATTTGAAACAAATGGAGTGGAGTTTTAAGGCAAAGAGAATTATGTAAAACAGCTCATTTGTTAAGCCATAATCCTGCCCCTTTGGGAATTTAAATACCTCCCACTTTACATATTCTTCACATCGTCCTTAAAGGGCTGGTTGCCATGGAGAACACGGACGTAGAATATATAGCAGCCGTAAAAAAATAAAAATAACAAAATAAATAAAAAACAACCCAGATGATTTGTCAGTTGATTCATGTCAAGCATAGTTAAGCTGAGGTCACTCTTACTAGACTGACATATTTCAAGGTGATTTGCAGTTGGGTTTTTATCTCCACTTTTTATCTTATAGATCATAAAACACCCATTACTTTGCATGCCATTGATTTAAGACTTCTACTCTTATTCGCCTACGCTCACTAACATTTCAAAATGCCAACATTCATCCTCAAACTCCAGAATTTCCTCAAAATTCATCATCAAAATCTGACCTGAACATTTAGTATTAAATTGAAACTAATATTCTCCTACAAACACTAGTTCTTTGCAACAAACCTTCTCCATACAAAACCAACATTATTCATCATTAAACACCGACATTCATCATCTAACAGCACCATTCACCACCAAACACCAACATTTGTCATCAAACTCGGTCAATACCTAGACAGACACCAACATTCTGTAAAAACACCAGCATTCTCCATTGAAACCAATAGTCTCCAATAAATCTTCTCTATCATACACCACCCTTCACCATAAAACACCACTATTCATCATCAAACATCAACATTCTCTAAGAAACACTAGTATGTACTGTCAATTGAAATGTACTGCCAATTCTAAAAAAAAAAAACGAACAACCACAATTTCTCTCCAATAAAGCTTAATGGTCAAACACCAACACTCACCACCAAACACAGTCTTTCATCATCAAACACCAACACTCACCACCAAACACCAACACTCACCTCCAAACACAACCTTTCATCATCAAACACCAACACTCATCCACCAAACACTTACTTTCAGCATCAAACCTTCACCATCAAACACCAACACTCACCACCAAACACAACCTTTTATCATCAAACACCAACACTCACCACCAAACACAACCTTTTATCATCAAACACCAACACTCACCACCAAACACCAACACTCACCACCAAACACCAACACTCACCACCAAACACAACCTTTCATCATCAAACACCAACACTCACCACCAAACACCAACACTCACCTCCAAACACAACCTTTCATCATCAAACACCAACACTCATCCACCAAACACTTACTTTCAGCATCAAACCTTCACCATCAAACACCAACACTCACCACCAAACACAACCTTTTATCATCAAACACCAACACTCACCACCAAACACAACCTTTTATCATCAAACACCAACACTCACCACCAAACACCAACACTCACCACCAAACACCAACACTCACCACCAAACACAACCTTTCATCATCAAACACCAACACTCACCACCAAACACCAACACTCACCACCAAACACAACCTTTCATCATCAAACACCAACACTCACCACCAAACACAACCTTTCATCATCAAACACCAACACTCACCACCAAACACCAACACTCACCACCAAACACCAACACTCACCACCAAACACCAACACTCACCACCAAACACAACCTTTTATCATCAAACACCAACACTCACCACCAAACACCAACACTCACCACCAAACACAACCTTTCATCATCAAACACCAACACTCACCACCAAACACAACCTTTCATCATCAAACACCAACACTCACCACCAAACACCAACACTCACCACCAAACACCAACACTCACCACCAAACACCAACACTCACCACCAAACACAACCTTTCATCATCAAACACCAACACTCATCCACCAAACACTTACTTTCAGCATCAAACCTTCACCATCAAACACCAACACTCACCACCAAACACAACCTTTCATCATCAAACACCAACACTCACCACCAAACACCAACACTCACCACCAAACACCAACACTCACCACCAAACACCAACACTCACCACCAAACACCAACACTCACCACCAAACACAACCTTTCATCATCAAACACCAACACTCACCACCAAACACAACACTCACCACCAAACACCAACACTCACCACCAAACACCAACACTCATCCACCAAACACTTACTTTCAGCATCAAACCTTCACCATCAAACACCAACTCTCACCACCAAACACCAACACTCACTACCAAACACTTACTTTCAGCATCAAACCTTCACCATCAAACACCAACTCTCACCACCAAACACCAACACTCATCCTCCAAACACTTACTTTCAGCATCAAACCTTCACCATCAAACACCAACTCTCACCACCAAACACAACCTTTTATCATTAAACACCAACACTCATCCTCCAAACACTTACTTTCAGCATCAAACCTTCACCATCAAACACCAACTCTCACCACCAAACACAACCTTTTATCATTAAACACCAACACTCATCCTCCAAACACTTACTTTCAGCATCAAACCTTCACCATCAAACACCAACTCTCACCACCAAACACAACCTTTTATCATTAAACACCAACACTCATCCTCCAAACACTTACTTTCAGCATCAAACCTTCACCATCAAACACCAACTCTCACCACCAAACACAACCTTTTATCATTAAACACCAACACTCATCCTCCAAACACTTACTTTCAGCATCAAACCTTCACCATCAAACACCAACACTCACCACCAAACACCAACAGTCACTACTAAATACCACTTTTCAGTATCAAACATTCACTACTCACCACCAAACACCACCTTTCAGCATCAAACACCAACACTCAACACAAAACACCAACATTCAACAATAACTAGAAACAAATATCAGGTGAACACTGCAATTCATGAACACATCTGCAACAAACCTTCACCATCAAACACTAACATTCACCATCAAACATCAAACATCAGTAACTACAAACAAATGTCAACTAAAGACCCTATTTCACAAACACTGCAATTAACACAATCTACAGCATTGAAAAGGATATGGGTTGTGAAAGACGTACCTGCTTCTGGTAGCTGTTGCCTTCACTTTGTGGCAACTTTATCTACTGTAGGTGAATTCACAAGCTTCAGTCTTGTGCGCCAATAGAAAATAAGTGTGTGGGGCTGTGGATTATTAGATGGTTAAAATGGAGCACTAACTCATTATTCAGGAGTGGTTCCTCCAAAATGTTTCCTTTATATGTGGTAAAATTCTGTATTCTCTGCCTGCTAACCTATTTATTGCAGACTCTGAAAAACAAAGACCCTGAAAAGGGATAAACAACAACAACAACAATAACAACAACAAAAACATCTATTTTAACATATGAATTGAATCAGTGAGGGTTACAGCAAGTTGTGTTAAATCACACTAGGCTTTGGCTCTTAAGGTTGCAATACATGATCATGTGACATCACCAAAATCATATCTAAATACATCTTAGGCTTTATGTAGGCACCTGCTTATTATAAAATACTGGTTTAATTCCACAATCTAGCAAAAGGTTGTCTAACACAACACTGTACTATCATTAAACCATCGGTCTATATAGATTATCAAAAGTTATGATTACCTCTCTAGCAGTAGCTAGTTATGTTTGCTAGCAAGCAAAGTGATGCAGGGTAAACTGTTTAACTGTGTAATTAAAACCAGTGCTAGCATTAGCTAGCATGACCAGTTTTCTATTTTAAAGTTAGCTAATATCATAATGTATTGTGTAAATCGTCAAGTTCATGAGACACATGATAAAATAGATTGGCAATTTTACTGTCATTAAATCCATTATGTTATGCTAAGCGGTGCACAGAAGCATAGAAGAGATGATGTCACATCAAATCAAGTTTGCAATTGGCTTAAGTAGAATTTAAGCTCTGCCCCTTGTTAACCAAGAGAAGTGTTTTGACGTTTTTACAAAAATGTGCTGTTATGTGATAAATCATAGTGTCCAAAATACATCTAAAAACATATTTAGAAACTGGTAATTCTATTCCGAGGAACACAATTCAGGTATGAAGTTCATTTCAAATAAAATGACCTCGGCATCTTATCCGTCTGTTTTTTCTCTTTGTCCTCAGCCTCCTCCTCAGATTTACGACAAGCAGCTGGATGAGAGAGAACACTCCATTGAAGAGTGGAAAGGTAAACCCATAATCCGGTCGAGATTAGGCTCCGTTATTATAATCCCTCAGAGATCAGGTTAATCATGCTGGAATTTCATGTCGGGATGTCTGGGATTGAACCTCTGACCTTTTTAATTGCACTGTAAAGCATTATAGAAGAGATCTTCACATCAACACCAACTGAGCCTGCATGACAGGATAAGATTAATACATGACTGATATGTATTTTCTGTAGACATTTTTTTGTAATGTATACAATTATTTGAAACAAAGTGGACGTGGCGGTTAAATTATTTTTCCCTTTCTCTCTCTCTCTCTCTCTCTCTCAGAGCTGATCTATAAAGAAGTGATGAACTTTGAGGAGCGAACGAAAAACGGCGTGGTGAAGGGACAGCCTTCTCCTTCAGGTACTCTCACTGCATAGCCTAAGCTCTCTGTAAGTGCTGCTTCTCACGCGCCTCCTCCTCTTTATCATCCCTCCATCCTGTCCATCCGTCTTCCTGTGACACGCAACGGTTTCCTCCGCTTGGATTAAACCAGACATTTCGAACTAGCCATGTAACTAAACTAAACTACACTGAACCATTTAGGTTTGTTTGTTTTTCCCTGCATGGAGGAAACCAGGCTGTGTTGTTCCGCACATCTGAAGCATGTCAGATGTTTGTTAAATCATACCCGAACATACCAGATGAATTATTGTTTTATACAGTAGGAAGTAAAAGATCTAAATGCTGTTTGTAATGATTTAAAGGCTCGTTGTATGCATCTGTGACAACAGTGAAATCCTGCAGTCCCACTTTAATTAAGTACCTTTAGGCCACAGCGCTGCTGAATTCTACTGTACGTCCTGATTGGTCAAGCTGATTAGTGGTGCAGGTTCATATTAAAGAACTTCATACTTGTAATATCATTCTAATAATAAACTATAAATGGATAAGAAAGTCAATTGTAAACAAACAAACAAACAAACAAACAAACAAATAAATAAATAAATAAATAAATAAATAAATAAAGAGGAATAAAATGCTTCAGGATGTGGTGTACCTGGAAAAGAATCAACTTCATAGTAGTAACAGTAACTTGGTATGATGTTGATTATTTTCCTACAACTGCACACCCTGTCGTGTTTTTCCTATAAAGTGGGACTGGGCTTACCAATGGCATCTGATCTTATATTTCTAGTGCAATATATTTATTAAGCATTTGAAAATCATGTGTTTTTGTCTCCAAGTGTGCATCTTTGTATTCATTATTTTTTTTGCATTCGAGTTATGAGGCTACTGGAGCTAATGGAAGTCTGTCTCACCCAAAATCTGTAATCCTGTCATCTTTTTCTGTAAATTTCTTCCTCACAAACATATCCAGTTCTTGTGCTTTAGGACACATAGGAACTTCCTGTCCTCGTATAATCATGAAATAAAACGTGTAAAACCATGTACAGTAGCTGATTGCTGGAGTGTTATGCAGGTGGCAGCGGCCATCTTGGATAACCAGAACAGAGCTCTATTTGGTATCATGGTACCATGAAGAGAAGTAGCGGAAGGCTACACAGACTATAATATAGTTCCTTTTTAAACTTAAATTTTTAAATACCATATTTTATTAATATTTTATGAACAGAATTTAAACATATATGCTAAAATCTTCAGATACTTGCTTCAGGCTACATTTTATGGCGAAATATATTTGTAAGTTACCGTATACACACATATTCTAGGCGGGGCCTAGAAGGGCGGAGATAAATAGGGATGAAGAAGATGGCGGTTGTCCAAGATTTCAAGATGGCCGCCCCATAAGAGTACAGTTAGATGCTGACATTTTCCACATCATTTAAGAAATGGATGTGATTTGAGGAAGAAATTTACACAAAATGTTTAGTGTGAGAGAGACTTACATGACAAATATAAACAACAACAACAACAACAACAACAACAACAACTATATAAATAAATAAATTTCAGACAACAACCATGTATTTGACCAACTACATTTAAGTTAAATAGGAAATTACATACATTTGCTTACATTGTTTTTTTATCCTTGTGAATTTTTTCACAAGGATATAAAATATGCATGCACTCACATCATTATAATTAAGCTCATTAATACAATTATGTAATTATGCTAATTATGATAATCTGAATACTGTGCTAATTTTGCATTATGTTAAGTTTTCATGTAAAAACACAGGTCAGTGATTGTAAATATTGGCACCCAGAATTCAAGCTCAGTTTATTGCTTGTGTGTTTATTTATGACCCCCCAGTCGTTTTTACACACTTTTACTCAGGCTTGAAGCACACATTTTCGCTCACTCGTATAAAAACATCTCTATTTTTGATCATTTTTGTAAAATCTTTTCCAGCCTGTGTTTACTCATATGGCCCGCGGAGGGCGATGTTTTATTGGAGACAAATGCATTATTTCATGGCTACTGTCCAAATGGCTGCATCGCTGCAGGAAAAAAGAAACTCGTTGTCTCAGTGTGCATCTCAGATAAACTACATGTCCGTCCTCATTCTCGCTCTTGTGCTCTCAGGATTTGTCTCCATCATGATACGGATGCTGCACGAGCATGTAAAATCTCATCTTTTTTAAAATCCTCACAAATCTGCGTCGCTCTCAGTATCTGTCTCACTCTCTGTCTCAAGCTCTCACTCCCCCCGCCTTTAATTAAGAAGGATGGTGCTTGTGCTGAGCCGAGCAGACGCATTGCAGCTCGACAGCTCCAGCGTGGCTGTATTTCACCGCAATGTTTAGGCTGAAATTGAACTCAGTGCTTGATTGACCATGTCATTTCATGCACAACAAAAACGCTGTCTCTCTCCTGTCGATATGTACAGAAGCCCTGAAACTCAAGGTGTGAAATTTTTTTTTTGAATTGCTGTAGTTTTTTTTATATCTATCTATCTATCTATCTATCTATCTATCTATCTATCTATCTATCTATCTATCTATCTATCTATCTATCTATCTAATTTTGACTTAAACTCATTATCTCAAGACATTATCTCATTGTCTCATTACTGTCTCATCATTATTTTGACCTAGTAACTCGTTATTTCATGACACTATCTTGTTGATCTGATGTAGTAACTTGTTTTCACATAGTGACGTTATTATCTTGTTATTTAAAAATAATATTTCAATATTCTGACCATTATATCTCATTATTTTTATTTAGCAACTCCTTATTTTTATTTACTAACTCGCCATTTCACGTTATTATCTCATTATTTTTACTTACTGTCTTTTTATTTTAAGACATTATCTTATTTTTTATTTAAAATAAATCTCATTATTTTCATGTAGTAACATTATTATCTCATTATCTCAAATTGCAAACATGCAATAATGAGATATTAAGTTAAACTAATAAGATAATATCTCATTATAGCAAGTTATGACTTGATATGGGCTTGTAGCATATTTGTTGTTGTTGTATCAATTCCACAATCATTGCAGCCTGAGGCTTTGACTCAGTGTGATGTTCTTGATCTTCTGTATCCCCTCTACCGTCAGCTCCGCCGCGAGAGTTGACCCGGCTAAACGCTGCCGTTTGTTTAACACTCCCAGACCACTCAACTGAAACCAATGCCTCTCATAAATTCTGCTTCTCTTGTTGATATTATTGGGGGCTGCTGCATCACACATCCCTCGTAGTGTTCAGCTCATTAATGTCAGATATATGGCCTGCTCAGGCCACCGTACACCCGTACACATTCTCTATATGGTATCGTTTATTCAGACAGGATAGAGGAAGCGGACTGGAGGTTATAGGGTTAAACACGGGAAATTAGTTTTCTCTGATTGGATGCACTTTGATCTGATCTCATTCCTGCTTTTGATCTGATTCGGATTTAAATTAAACCGGTTTAAATGATCATAGTGATGTGAATTTCAGTGAAGTAGTTTTACCTTTAGTTTTAGCTCAGTGGTTGCAAATCAGAACGTCCCCTATTTACTGGTTTATTTATTACATTTTAGTGTTACGTCACTCATTAGGAAATGATAGATATTCCTGAAAAATGCACACAGCTAATATTTCTAATTAATATCCTGTTATAAACGAACCGACGGATGCAAAAAAAGTTACTTCAGTTACAGTTCCTGTTACTGTCATGAAGTTGATTATTTTCCTAAAACAGCATATCCCCAAGAACATACAGTATCTCACAAAAGTGAGTACACCCCTCACATTTTAGTAAATATTTGATGATATCTTTTCATGTGACAACACTGAAGAAATGACACTTTGCTACAATGTAAAGTAGTGAGTGCACAGCTTGTGTAACAGTGTAAATTTGCTGTCCCTTCAAAATAACTCAACACAGCCATTAATGTCTAAACCGCTGGCAACAAAAGTGAGTACACCCCTAAGTGAAAATGTCCAAATTGTAAACTGAAGATGAAGCTTCACACGCCGGACTTTTATAAATAGTTGAAACTGAAGACTTTAGCTACAGATCCCACATTTTCCTGTCTATTTAAAATGTCTATTATTAGGCTTAAATAATCCCACGTTAGCCTGTGTGCACTGTACAAGTTCCTATGAATGAGCTGTTACCATAGAAACAATAAAGTATTTGAACGAGAACATTAATACAGTATAAAACTGTAAGAAAATGAATCCACACCTTCTGACCAATCACAATCCAGAATTCAGTACAGCTGTGGTATAATGGAACAATATAAATTGACACCATTAAAGGAAATTAATGAAACTTATATACATCATTAATAAATTAATGATCAAGGAGGACCGAAGAGTTGGAAGACAATCTCTCAAGTTAAAATGATGCGTAGGAGCACATTCCATTTATGTGACTATTTAGCACGTTTTACCTGTTTAACAAAATGATTTTTTAAAAGATTTTTAGACAGAACAGCAACTCTCTTGGACATTATTTTGATTTACTGACCAGTTTCCGGTTCCACTCATTCTCCTGTCCTGCAGTTCTGAGTGAGGGTCCGGATTGATGTTTATCTTGCAGCACTTCAGCTCCATCTAGTGTCTCTGTGTCTCATCAACGTTTCAGAAATCCCCATTTTGGGCTGATACGAAGATCTATTGATTCGAGAACGAGTCCGCTCTTTATGTCTTCGGTGTGATCATTTACTCTAAAAATCCCTTCTTTCAAGATATTTCAAACTTCATCTGGTCTAGAACACAATATTTGGGAGTGATGCGTCGACTCTTATTGGTGAGCTGAGTCAAATAATCTGACTCACTGATTCACTGAAATGAGCCATGATTCCCGTTGGGATTAGCTTCTGATGTTCAAACCACACAACGTTGGTGGGTAGCATTGGTGGAAAATACACAGCAGATTAAACAATACGTAAATGTCCCACATATCTTCAGTGATTTATTGAGCAGCCATGATTTTCAGAGTTGAAGAAGATTTTGTCCTTCATCGTCGTACGTAGGCGTGAAGTAAATCTTTACGGAAATTTTGTGAGGCCTCACACGATATTCCAGAAATGTGGAGAAGAAAAGCAATGAGAAAACAGTTCGAATGCCTACAGCACCATAACCATCCATGACCTAAAGAGCAAAGATTTGGCTGTGTGCTGTGGGTGGGAGGGGCATACTCTCTCTCCCCTGTCAATCACAGTGACACTAGCCAATCATGCGCATCTGTAATCTCATGTATTCGGAAGAGGGCAGATAGCCCTTTTATCAGTGTGTGTTATACTACCAGGTCAGGAAGATGAGGAAGATGAAGAAGACGGAGTAGACAAGTTTTAAAAATTTAGATTTAAGGTGCTTCTCTATGAAACACTTGAAAGACACGAAACATGTCAACCAACCATGTGTCTCTCCTCCCTCCACCTCATGATCCTCTTCTGTTGTTTTTTTTTGTGATTTATTTATTTTTTATAACCATTTCCTTCTCTCCGCTCCTTCCCCGTAGCACAGGTGCAGCCGTGAACAGCAGCGAAAGCCTCCCTCCATCCTCGTCCGTCAATGACATCTCGTCCATGAGCACCGACCAGACCCTGGCCTCCGACACGGACAGCAGCCTGGAGACCTCGGCCGGGCCGCTCGGCTGCTGCAGGTGACTAACCGCCTGCCTGCGCAACCCTGCCTTCTTCAGGAGGTGATCTGAATGATTTCACGCACCAAAAATAAGAAAGAAAAAAAAACGAAAATAAAACGTCTATCTAAACGCCTATCCTATCCGATCCACTACTCTGCAAAAAAAAAAAAAAAGAAGTTGCTCAAATATTCTCATTGTAATCTACAGATTGGATTCTGTTATCGAAAAGGTAAATTTAGGAATAACGGGAAAATAAATAATAAAGCCTGCATTATTGTTCAAAGCAAACTAAGAAAATGGAAAAAGAAGATGCTCATGTATGTGTATATTAATGAATCCCTCACTTTGCTTTATACGCCCTTCATATGGCATTTGATAATGAAAAAAAACCCCCAAAACAAACAACATAATGCTTACCGAGGCATCTCTTTTAAGTGTATGTTAATACGTTAATCTGGATGATCCCGAGTAAACCGCAAGTTTTCTGTGCTTCTTCAGTCGATGTGGCAAGGTGGGCTTTTGTGTTTCTCGCTACTCAAATATATACATATAAATATCACCCCATCCCGATCCCACACCCCCCACCCAACCCGTTATACGACGGATTTGTTCGTTTCTGAACCTCTTAATAAACGACGGAATTTGACCTGAAGATGATGTGTTGTGAATGTAAAAAAACAACAAAAAAGCCCTCTATCTCTTGTATATATGTAATTCTGTACAGTTGCAAGGCATGAATGGGACTGACGGCCAGTATCGGGAGTTGTCTTGCACACCTTGCCACATCACCGCTTTGACCTTTAGTTGCCCTTGCCTGTAGTCTTCTTGCATGACGAAGAAAAAAAAATGAAACTCTTATAAATATAAACATAACCCAGTGTATTTGTATATCATGTAAGAAAATGAAAACTGCTGGGAGCTGTGAGGCAAACGGAAGGGTTTTACGCTGTTGAAGTGGTCATGTGTGTGTGTCCTTGTGTTCTGCAAGAAGCTATTGTGAGGGAACAAGTACTGTCACTCATAAACCTCAATCAGGGTTGCCGGGATTGCAGGATTACATTTTCGAACCAAATCGGGCTTGCTTTAGTTTGGGGACAAGATTGCGAGTGCAATATCACCGCAAACACAGGTGATCGCAGGCAAAAAAAGGGAACGTGCAGGTGCGGAGAGCGTATCAGCATATCTACGATGTACAGAACCATTTCTGTTGTAGATCTAGCGGAAATATTAGAAGGGAAAAACGATTCAATTGTTTTTGCGAATTGCAGATACTGCAAAGAAATGCGCGCAGACCACCGGGAAAAGACTGACTAAAAGCATCTCCTTTTTCAATGCCAGAACTTTTTTTATTTTTTGGGGGGGTTCGTTATATACTTAATGTGCTGGAAATCTTGACCTGGCAACCCTGACCTCCATCTTTGATTTTCTTTTGGGTGTTTTTTTTAACAGTTTCTTAGTTTTGCATACTCTATATTTCCTCAGAGCGTGTTGAGTGCACTTTGAGCATGCATGCCCTGAGATCATAATACATCCACAGTTTCACCTTACTCGCTGCTTTGCATGTCATCCCCTGACCTCTGACACCTCCGATCTGTTCTCTTACAAGCTGTTGCATGTTCAGGAAAGGGCTCCCCCTAACCCCCCAAATCTTGCAACTTCAAAGTGAGCTCTGTTTCAACAATACCTCATTCTCTTAGCTTTGCATTCGGATCGTTTCGTTTTTGTGTTCCTGGTGCACGTCCATCGTTCTAGCTTGTCTTTACGTTTTTTTACATTTCGTCGTTTGAACGGAATCCAAACAGACTTACTACCTAAAAAGGAGGAATCCAGAAGAAGTGGGCTTTATTTATTGAACGCATGCGTTTGCCTGAATTCGGGTAGTGCCTTTGAAATAATGCAGTTTCCTCTTATTTATCAAAAATAATTCCAAGAGCAGTGAAGTGTGGCGGGAGATCAGGCGAGGTTGCACAGGCAGTGGCTCTGTCACAATTTGAACATTGCAGGTAATTCAGAGTTGTCGTACGTTGGCGGTGCCTGGTTTGTCGGGTCTCTTCCTTCTTCTAACCTCCTTGTCTAAGTATGCACATAATCACCAGATCTCAAAAACCATCTCCTTCCCTGTTCTATGAGAGAAAAAAAGAAAAAAAAAGAATGAACCCTGACATATAATTGTTGCATTTCTAAATAATGTATTGTAAATGAAACCTCAAACTTTACTCACGCGCCTGATGTTTTTTCTTTTTCTTTTCCAGTTATAGGTTAATGATAAGCCTTATTCAATAAATGTCATGAAGTACACAGGAAAAAATGGATCATAATAATTTTTTGTTTTGTACCTTCACTTGTCTGATTTGACCTGTGTACCAAATCATTTTAATAAAGGAATGAAATGCACATATTTTTTTTGTTTGCTTATACAGATTGCTAAATTAATCAGAGCCATGTATAATTCCTAATAGGGGTCATGTACAAAAAGAATTGACGTTCTGCAATTTACACAGCATTTAAAATTCCTGTGCCACATAGTACAATAGCATTTTGTACTGGCCCTGCTGGTGACATCCCTACTTAATAAAAATAATGCATGGCCAAAACTTAGTAATGTGTGGGAATGATCTTATTAAATCGTAACCATGACTTAGTAAAGTAAGGGAACGAGATCATTACCTCATAGCCATGAGTTAGTAAAGTAAGGGAATGAGATAATTATCTCGTAGTCATAACTCGGTAAAGTAAGGGAACAAGATAATTAAGACGTAGCCATGACTATGTGAGGGAATGAGATAATTTTGTTGCAGCCATGACTTAGTAAAGTAAGGGACTGAGATAATTATCTCGTAGCCACGAGTTAGTAAAGTAAGGGAATGAGATAATTATCTCGTAGCCATGAGTTAGTAAAGTAAGGGAATGAGATAATTATCTTGTAGCCATGAGTTAGTAAAATAAGGGAATGAGATAATTATCTTGTAGCCATGAGTTTGTAAAGTAAGGGAATTAGATAATTAAGCCGTAGCCATGAGTTAGTAAAGTGTATAAGGGTATAAGATAAATAAATCATGGTCACTACATACTAATGAAAAGGAACGAGAAAATTAAGTCATAGCCATAACTTAATAATGTTAGGGAACAAGATTCTAATGTGTGGCCACACGTTAATAACGCAGGGGACAGAGATAATTAAGTGCAGGGATGATCATTGTGTTCTGCGCTCAAACTGGTGTGCATGTACAGGGTTTTACAGTAACCACCAAACTCTTAACTACTGTTAAATACTGTTACATGCAGTAATTAATAAGAAAATGTGCATGTAAACCTCTCTAGTGTCTACTCTACTAAACCAGACAAGTGGCAGCTTTTTTCCCCTCCAAGCATGCAGCAGTTATTGTTAAATCCTGTATATACATGACCGTGTCCAGCATAATGATCATTCATTATTACGATGTGGCCGTAAGTTATGTTTAGTTGTGGCCACAACCTAATGATCGTGGCTATGCATTGTTTTATTAAGCAAGGATGTCACAAGGGAGGGGCTCTGTAATTTTGAAGTACATTTTTTATTAGCCTGGAACACTGAACCATGAGGAACACCTACAATAATGATTAAAGCCTTGATTTATTTTCTTCATGGTACTGTGCATGTAGAAATTCCACACTTTCAAAATGACATGTCTATCTAGGCCCAATTGATGTAATTGTACCTTTTAAGTGCTCACTATCTAATTGAAACATACAGTTTTATTTTATTTTATTTTATTTTATTTTATTTTATTTAACCAGAAAGGCCACTATCACTATCATTGGAACCATGGTCCTGACCGATGTACTTTTCTTTTTCTGAGCACATACGCTGAGGACTACATGGCTAAATTTATTTGTTAGTTTGATTTTAGGATTTAATGTAAAAAAAAAATCACAAATATAGCTTCAAATTTAATTTTGAGGGCAAATTTAATTGGCCCCAGTGGTGAACCCTGAGAAATACCTATGAAAATTATTATTTTGTTTCTGTTTTTCTTCTTGGTACTGTGTGTGTAGAAAATGTATTGTTAATTCTGACGATAAAAAAATGTAGAGGCCAACCAAACATCTGTAATTGTCTTATTCCTGAAATGATTTTTAGTTCTACGACATTTAAGTGGTCACAAATAGTCACGTATAAGAAATCGCTCCAAGGCTGAGATCTCTGCAGACAAACAACCAATTATTTTCCTTTAACACCATTCTCATGATTGCCATTGAAATTATTATATATTTATTTGATTAATTTTGTTTGCATGGCCTATTAAAGATGTGCAGATTTCTGTTGTAAATACTGACATTTGAAACACTGATGTTGATACACAGGTGCTGCATTTTGCTTACGCTCTTTGCTGAAAAAGAAAAACACAACAATGTGAATATTATCACACTGTGACAGGTTCTGAGAGGTCTCCAGGCCATCAATAAAACATTTTTACAACAGGGTGCACACACACACACACACACACACACACACACACACACACACACACCACATATAGTAGCGTTTGTATTTCAATAGTAACTAGTTGTAAACTGTGTTTTCACTTTGATTCCATAGATTAGGATGAGACGAATGTGGTGCGCTGTGATATACTTTTTTTTTTTTACAATCTATTTTCCAAAACACAACCTGTGTATGTGTATACATATATACATACAACCCCAGTTCTAAAAAAGCTGGGATGCTGTGTAAAATGGAAATAAAGACAGAACGCAACGATTTGCAAATCTCATAACCCATGTGTTCTTCACAATAGAGTGTAGAAAAAATATCAAATGTGTAAACTGAGGAAATGTAAATCTGGAAAATACTGGAAAAGTAAGTGTTAGTAAAAAGAAACAGCTTAGGAAACTAATTAGGTTAATTGGGAACAGGTGTTTGGGTATAAAAAGAGGATCTTAGAGAGGCAGAGTCTCTCAGAAGTAAAGATGGGATGGAATCTGGATGGAAGCAATGGAGTATGTTGCTCTAAAATCTGTATATACCTTTCAGCATTGATGGTGCCTTTCCAGATGTGCAAGATGCCCATTCCAAAGGCAATAATGAACCCCCATACCATTAGAGATGCTGGATTTTAAACTGAGTGCAGATATAAAATACCAGATGGTCCTTCTTCTCTTTAGTCCTATTTAGTTTAGAGGATGCAGTGTCCATAGTTTCCTAAAAGAATTTCAGATTTCGATTCGTCTGACCACAGAACAGTTTTCCACTTCCATTTTGAATGAGCTTTGGCCTGGATCATGTTCACACATGGCTTCTTCTCTATATTATAAAACTTATCCAGCATTTGTGGATGACACGGCGAACTGTGTTCACAGACACTGAGGTCTGGAGGTGTCTCTGAGCCCAAGCAATGATCTCCATTACAGAATCTGTTTTTAATGCAGTGCCGCCTGAGAGCCCGAAAATCACCCACGTGCCATATTTATTTTCACCCTTATACACAGAGATTTCTCCAGACTCTCTTAATATTAGATGATACTATGTACTGTAGATGATGATTCATAGTCTTCGAAATTTTATGTTGAGGAACATTATTCTGAAATCTTTCCACAGACTGGTGAACCTCTGCCCATCTTTACTTCTGAAAGACTCCGCCTCTCTAAAATCCTCTTTTTATACCCAATCATCTTAATGACCTCTTCCCAATTAACCTCCAGCTATTTCTATTTACTAACACTTACTTTTCCAGCATTTTGTTGACCTCTCACAACTATTTTGTGACGTGAAATTCAAAAGTACCTTATTTGTTTCTTAAAACAGTACATTTCCTCAGTTTAAACATTTGATATGTTTTCCATGTTCTATTGTGAATAACATCTGGGTTTATGAGATTTGCAAATCATTGCATTCTGTTTTTATTTACATTTTACACAGTATCCCAACTTTTTTTTGGAATTGGGGTTGTATGTATGTCTGTGTGTGTGTGTGTGGGTGTATATACAGTATATATATATATATACTGTATATATATATATATATATATATATATATATATATATATATA